>FXXK01000541.1:124108-235203 GCA_900184695.1 Betula pendula | reverse complement strand
ACTAAAATTGACTAAGTCCATGTTTGGAAGATCAAGTCACATGTGGTTGGAAGGAGAAGGAATGCTTCATGCTTTGTATTTTGTCAAAGAAGGTGATGGAAGCTGGAATGTTGTCTACAATAACAGACACGTTGAAACCGAAACATTCAAACTAGAAAAGCAAAGAAACAAACTGTCTTTTCTCCCAGCCGCAGAAGGAGATTCCCCTGCTGTTTTGTGTGCTTTTCTCCTGAATTCGGTGGGCATATCAATCTAACAATGGCATCTTAAATTTTATTTGTTTTTTTGTTTTTTCTCTTTCTAACATATGGTTGGATTGAATTATAGATGGAGTTAAATACGAACTAACACTTCGTCATGCCCATTAATCAATCTTTGCCCACCGACTTCTTAATATTATATCCTGGTGCGATTAGGATCAGGTTAAAGTTTGACTTGTCTTAAGGGAATATCTATGATTCCCCATCATAACATCGTCTAAGTTCCTCATGTCGATTGGCCTAATGGCAAGGTGTTACTATGATCATACTTTGGTAGAGAGTTCCAACCTTTGGTTTTCCCCCTCACCCTTTGCTCTTTTTGCATGGGACAAAAAAAAAAAAAAATGGAAGAAGAAAAAAGAAAAAGAAGAAGGTAGTCATGTATATTACATATTGATTCAAATAGACAGAGTTTACAGGTTTTCCAAAGCTAATAGTTGTAAAGTGAGTAAGAAAGTGATTTGTGAAAAGGTTTGGTATTTTGAGATACCACCGTCTATGTATATTTCAATATATAAAGACATTTACAACCATTTACAGCCAATGGTAAGACCACTTATCTTGGAGAGTTCAAAATACAAGGAAAGCAAAATATGAAGCTATTTAAAACTGTAATCTCGTAGGTTTTTTTTGTGCATATCAAACTCTGACATCTTGAGTTGATTATCATTACTGCATAACTGCTTTATCACTTAAGGCTCCGCTTGTGTTGGCTAGAAATATTCTCAAGATCATAACATGTCAGAATAAATTGATACCTCTGTTTTGAATTTTGTAGTTGAGGTTCGGCAAAGTAAACAAGGACATAAGCAACACCAACATTTTCAAGCATTCGGTAAAGTTCTACTCAGTTTCAGAAAATGACATCCCTCAAGAGATTGACATTTTTTACGCTAAAAACTTATGACAGTTGGGATGTCAATGGATCCTGGAAACGACCTTTTACCAGCCACCCAAAGGTTCCCTCTTCGTATACATACTCAAAAACTAGTGTACATTTACTCTGTATTTAAGAACTTATATTGTGCTCATTCCATCTGTCTTCCTGTTTACAGAGAGCTCCAGATACTGGAGAGTTAGTTATTATGGGGGTGAATCCTATCAAACCTTTTGCTGAAGTGGGAGTGGTTTCTGGTATATTCTTCATTTAGAAAATTACACTCAAAAATAACATTTTTAACATGAGTAAAGCTATATATTACACCACTTTCCACTACTATCCTACTATGTTGATATGGCACTGCAAAACTATTATTGGATTAATCATTGCTAAAAAAATAATAACAATAAATCAAGGGTGAATTGGCAATATCACGTCAGTATAGTGAGAAAGTTGTGTAATATATAACATTTCTCATTTAACAAATCTAATAGCTGATAAATACTGTCACATCTGTCAGTGAGATGAGAGTGTAGTATATAATATTTCTCTTTTTAACAATCCTTTAAAGCGGATCAACTTTTGTTTGTTGGATATTTCAACAGTTTAACAAACAAGGGTAGCTAAGAAAAAGTAATGCTACTTTACCATATTTTCATCCGGGATTTGGAAAGGATTTTTTCACATAGCTAAGATGGTGTTAGGAAATATGACTTATTTTTCCCCTCCAAGACCCGTGAGATGCAAATAATAAGAAGGAAAAGCAAAAATTAAATCAAAATTACACACGACACCAAGATTTAAGTGTTCAGCGTTAACAAGCCTACATCCACTGTTGGAGACGATCGGAGAATTCATATCAAAGAGAGTGGAGTACAAAGAGCATTACAGAGAAAAAATACTCAAACCCGAAGGACCCAATTACACCCAAGTTCACTCACACACAGAGGACTAAATAATTGGAACTTGTCAACTTCTACAGAAGTAAGGAGAGATCTCACCCAAAACAGAGGATGCTGTCCGAGCTCAGAAAACCAGTGCCGAATGCTCAGAATCCAATCTCCACCTTCACAATGAAGATTCACGTGTCATGAACATGCCCACCAATTTTCAGCTCAATCGACCACCAACGCTCGTTGATCGAGCGTTGATCAAGTCTGGACGGAGGTTCCAGAACTGATGTAGGAATCAGTTTTTCTCTCTCTCTCTCTTCTCTCTTTCTCAGCTACTCTCAATCCCTTTCTCTATTTCCTCTCTGCTATTTCTATTATCATAACTGAATGCCAAGGCCATTTAATAGCAGCACCACCATAGAAAGAAGTCAACAAAGGATGCTAAACATGTGCTCCACCTACTTCACGGCAGCAAATGTTTGAAATCAAGGCAGCAAAGCTTGAAAGATAACAAGGCAGCAAAAGTTTGAAAGATCAATTAAGTCACAAATGCCAACAATCTCCCACTTGACTTGATTCCATCAAGTCCTAAAAGAAATCTCCTCAGACGTCTCCTCCTCCTCCTGTCCTCAATTTTGAAGTCCAACTGAAGCTGAACATAGCTTCAGTTTCTCAACAGTCACAACATTTTGTAAACATGTCTGCTGGATTCTCTGTACCCACGAATCTTCTCAAGTATCAACTGTTTCATTTCCAGTAGTGAACGTATAAAATGATACCTCAACTGAATATGCTTCGTCCTCGAATGAATGCTGGGTTCTGCAAGAAAATAGCACTCTGACTGGTCACTGTGCAGAACGCTCTTCTCATTTTTCTTACCCAATTCATTCAAGAAACCTTTTAGCCAGACCATCTCCTTTCCGGCTTCTGTCACAGCCACGTATCAGCTTCTGTGGAGAAGGGCCACAATTTTCTGTAATCTTGGGCCCAGCACACTGCTGTACCACCAGGGTATTATACAAACCCTGTAGTACTCTTCCTACTATCAACATCACCAGCTGATCAGCATCCACGTAGCCCTTGCAGCTTCAAATCTGCTCCTGTGAAGCAAAGGACATATCTGAAGTTCCCTCTCAGATATCGCAGAATCCACTTGACTGCCTCCCAATGCTGTTTCCTGAGTTGCCCATATATTTGCTCACAGCTCCCACTGCATGTGCAATATCCGGTCTAGTTGCAGACCATTGCGTACATCAGACTTCCGATAGCTGAGGCGTAGGGCACCTTTGCTCATGTATGCCTTTTCCTGATCTGTCTTGGTACTGATCCTTGGTTAGTCTGAATTGACTTCCCAAGTGTGTGTGCTACCGGCTTTAGCTCCATCCATGCTAAACCTGCTGAGAATCCTTCTTCACATACTCTGTCTGTGAAAGCTTCAGTGTACCATTAGCTCTGTCTCTAATGATTCTCATGCCCAGGATTTGTTTTGCAGCTCCCAAATCCTTCATTGCAAATGTTTTGACAGCTGTTTCTTCAGATTGTTATCTCCTTATACGGACCCTGCAACAAGCATTCTCCACAATACAACCAATAGAATGATATAAGAATTTTCAAAATTCTTCACATAACAGCAGTGATCTGCATCACATCTCGTAAACCCAGTATTACACATGAAGCTGTCAAACTTTTTGTACCATTGTCTTGGAGCTTGTTTCAGGCCATACAAGCTCTTTCTCAGTTTGCATACCTGACTTTCTTTCCCTAGTACTGTGAATCCCTGTGGCTGATGCATGTAAATCTCCTCCTCCAAATTACCATGAAGGAATGCTGTCTTCACATCTAATTGCTCAAGATGTAGATTTTCTGCAGCCACAATTCTTAGTACCAGTCTGATGGTTGTCATCTTCACCACTGGTGAAAATATGTCGGTGTAGTCAATACCTTCCTTTTGCTGAAAGCCCTTGACAACCAATCTCGCCTTGTAGCGCTTGCTACCATCATGCTCACCCTTTATTCTGTACACCCACTTGTTATGTAAAGCCTTCTTACCTGCTGGCAACTCAGTCAGCTCCCATGTCTGGTTAGTCATCAATGAGTCCATCTCATCTTTCATGGCTAACTCCCACTTGGTTGAATTTTCAACCTGCAAGGCTTCATCATACGTCTCTGGCTCACCGCCATCTGTCAACAGAATATAGAACAAGGAGGGTGAATAACGCTGTGGAGGTCTAATGGTTCTGGTAGACCTTCGGACAGCCGTTGTAGGTGTTCCCTGCTCAATCTGTTGTTCTTCAGTTTCAACAACTTCAGGATCCTGTTCAGCTTCTTGATCCTCATCAACATCTGAGTTCCTTCTTTGAGCTACACTTTTAGGAATCCCATCTAGGTTGATAAATGCAGGCTTCTCAGCCTCCGATTTTGTAATCACAGGTTCTTCATTTGACCTGTCTTTGTACATAGCCTGCTCATTAAAAGTAACATTCCTACTTCTAATGATTTTCCGATTTTGATCATCCCAAAATCGATATCCGAATGCCTCATCCCCATAGCCAATAAAATAACATTNTGATGCTCTGATACCAGTTGTTAAGAAATATGACTTATTTCCTCCAAGACCCGTGAGATGCAAATAATAAGAAGAAAGCAAAAATTAAATCAAAATTACACACGACACCAAGATTTAAGTGGTTCAGCTTAACAAGCCTACATCCACTGTTGGAGACGATCCGGAGAAATTCACTATCAAAGAGAGTGGAGTACAAAGAGCATTACAGAGAAAAAATACTCAAACCCGAATGACCCCAATTACACCCAAGTTCACTCACACACAAGAGGAACTAAATAATTGGAACTTGTCAACTTCTACAAGAAGTAAGGAGAGATCTCACCCAAAACAGAGGATGCTGTCCGAGCTCAGAAAACCAGTGCCGAATGCTCAGAATCCAATCTCCACCGTTCACAATGAAGATTCACGTGTCATGAACATGCCCACCAATTTTCAGCTCAATCGGACCACCAACGCTCGTTGATCGGAGCCGTTGATCAAGTCTGGACGGAGGTTCCAGAAACTGATGTAGGAATCAGTTTTTCTCTCTCTCTCTCTTTCTCTCTTTCTCAGCTACTCTCAATCCCTCTATCTCTTATTTCCTCTCTGCTATTCGTATATCATAACTGAATGGCCAAGGCCATTTAATAGCCAGCACACCATAGAAAGAAGTCAACAAAAGGATGCTAAACATGTGCTCCACCTACTTCAAGGCAGCAAAGTTTGAAATCAAGGCAGCAAAGCTTGAAAGATAACAAGGCAGCAAAGTTTGAAAGATCAATTCAAGTCACAAATGCCAACAGATGGTACATAGCATTAGTACTCTTACTCAGCTAAGAAAACTAAAACAAATCAGCTGCTCTTACAAAACAATAAAATTTGTAATTTGTAATTTTTATTTTTTATTTTTTCAGAAAACAGAGTTGAAAAACATGGAAGATGGGAGTTGCAAAACCTTCTTTTTTTTTTTCTCTCTCTCTCTTCTTTCTTTATGGTCCAGCAGTACAAGGAACTTTATACTTTATTTACACTCATTTCAGACCATACACATGACAAACATTAATCCATTCGAATCTGGCTTTAGTTTTTTCAACAGTCCAGATTTCACTTCCCTATTTCTTTCTCATAAAAAATTTGAAATTAAATATGGACAGTTGAAAAAATTTCATGCTATAGTCTTTTCTTTTTAACAGCTAGCACTTAAGCCAAATCCAATCCATACACCTCACTTAATACTAACCAAAGTTAACAAAGCATAACCATGGTAAAAGATTTACTATGTTTGTTACACAAAAGCTGTAAATTTGTGACAACAGATTAACCAAAACAACGTTCTAAGAGACAGGCATATTTTCCTTTTACAGAGGATGGGAAGAAATTGATTCATAAAGTGGATAATAGGTGTAGCCTAAGCCATGAGATAGGGATAACCCAGAGGTAAGTTAGTGATTTGATTTTGTTTTTGTTATGACATATGATCACCATAGAGTAATGATAGTTTGATTTTGTTTTTGTTATGACATATCACCATAGAGTAATGATAGAAATTGCATTTTTATCTCACAGAATTGAGGCGACGGTATCAACTAACTCTCATATCAATCATTGTTTAAAAATAAAATAAAATAATTTCAAGAGGTTGTTGAAAATGTCATCTCATCATTGTAAGATAGTTATGGGATAAAAATATTGTATATTGCATTGCTCGTCATGAAATAATTGAAATTGATTAGTCCTATTAATTTGTGTGTGTGTTCCTCTTTTTTTTTTTTTTTCTTTCAGGTATAATGTGATCATGGATTTTCCACTGACTATAGACATAAAAAGACTTGTTAGCGGAGGCCCGTGAGTTCTACAAATTTATGGAACTTTAAAGCATCAACATAAATATTTTGACTAGTACCTTTGGAAAAACTTTGTAAGTCACCTTAGAAACCAAATTTTATATGTAGACTGATAAAGTACAATGGGGAAGAATATGCAAGGATTGGGATTATGCCTCGATATGGTGATTCAGATTCAATCAAGTGGTTTGACGTGGAACCCAATTGTTCTTTTCATATTTTCAACAGTTTCGAGGATGATGGGGAGGTAAATTATTGGAAATATAGAGTGCTATCTTTTCAATAAGATGAACACCACTAATTACTAATTCTTTGGAATATATAATATGTTTGCATGTGGATGAACAGGTCGTAGTGTGGGGGTGTAGAGCTCATGATTCAGTCTTTCCGGGGCCTGATCATAAGGGTGTGAGTAAATTTGAGTGGTTTTCCAAAAGATTTAGACCTATAAATTCTGATGAAAAAAATAGTAATACCTCAACAGAAGATGGGTTATTATTTTCTCGTTGTTACGAGTGGAGATTACACATGCAAACAGGAGAAGTTAGGGAGAGAAATCTCACTGGAACCAAATTCTCTATGGATTTTCCTATCGTCAATGAAAAATTTACAGGTGTTAAAAACAGATATGGGTACAGCCAAGTTGTCGATTCAACCGCGAGCTCTGCCTCTGGTAAAAGAGTTTAATATTACCTCTCTTAGTTGTAATTACTATTTATCCTTAACAACTCACTAAATATGAAAATATAAGTTTTTGACTTGTTTATTTCGGGCTTGCCCGAATATGGAGGTCTAGCCAAATTAGACTTTGAGGAGGTAGACACAAGATTTACTTTGGTAATTTGTGTATAGATCTCTTGTCCTTTTCTTTCATTCATGGATGTTTGATTATCCCAACAATGTTTCTGTTTACTAGAGAAAAAAGCATTGCGAGGAGTTGATCAAGGTGGAATATCATATGTTTGAGGCGAACACCTTTTGCACCGGTGCCGCCTTTGCCCCAAAACATGGAGGTGTTGAAGAAGATGATGGTTGGAGAATCACTTTTGTTCACAATGAAGATAGCAACACATCTCAAGTAAGTCAATTTGGTATCATATCTTGTTGAGATCTTTCTGTATGCTACAGTACTCTAGAATTATTGATATATGTTCTCCTTTCAGGTCTATATAATTGATACCAAGAAGTTTTCTTGTGAGCCAGTTGCCAAAATTACATTACCATGCAGAGTTCCTTATGGATTTCATGGAGCTTTCATGCCAATGTCATTGCCAACTTAATCGCTGATGTAATCATAATTATTTGGTCTTGCTCAGAGTCGTGTTAGAGTCTAATAAGGAGTTAGCTAGATCTCGAAGTTCCCAAGGTTGATTCTGATTCTTCTTAGTAGAGTTAGAGTCCTAGTCCTATTATGTCACTAAGATAATTTAGAATCTTAGTTGAATTCCCATTTCTTTCTTGTATGTAATAGTTCTTCTATTTAAAGGAGAAACTATCAATAATAAAGTATGGTTGGTTATTATCTTCAAATTTTGTGTTTGTCAAAAGATTTGTGTTCCTTCTATAAATCTAAAGGTCTAGGTTTCTTGTACAAACCTACTTAATTTATCATTTCCTGTGTTTTTGTGCCTTGACGAAGAGATTGTAACTGTCTCTTGAGATGTGCCACTAGGGACCTTGATTGTGAGGCAAAATGAGAGGAAAGAAGATTTCAAAAGATCATAAACCGATGACAAGACACTCTCAGACAAGGTGGCATTCAACCAGCTCAACAAATACTGGTCTTTCTTTTGCCAGAGAACAAATTCTGGACTGAGGGTATCAGTTTCTTTGCCTTCATTTATGGAAATGAGAGGTGCAAGATTTGGTGCAGTAAATGCATCAAGAAAAGGAGAAACTGAGAAAGACATAGTTGGATCGAAAAGAGGTATTAGCCGAGAAGGCTAAGACATGATATATATACAGGTAAAACAAGGAATCATATTCCACAAATTACATATTACAAACTGCATGTTGCCTTCTGTAATTCGTTTCATTGTAGAGCAGGTCAACTTGTCTTGGATGGCAGGGTGTGGGCTAGTATCAAGATTTTGCTTTTCTACCAAATCTTCCTTTTCTGTTGCTGTTGAACATGCTGCTGAACTTTCCTTTTCTGCTGCTGCTGAATGAGCTTGGTTAACAGCTACTGTCTTTAACACTTTTGATCTAACTCGAGAAATACAATGTCTGTCTGCAATGTCTGTTTCTCATCGCGGGCTTAATTGATAAAGTCTATTGTACCAAATTGAGTGGAGAATCATATGAAAGATATCATACTTCAAAGGCTTAGCATGCCAAAGAAAATGCTTTTGTACTTTTTTGACCCTCATGTGCATCTGTAGATACCTCTTCTCTGGGATCGAAAGGAGTATACTCTTCAAATTTGGAATATCCTTCTCCAAGACGAAAACAGCAAAGGATTCCCATTTCAAAACTTCAAAAAATGGTGGCACAAAATTGTCGGATATAATCACTGGTACACACTCATAAAATATGGCCTCCACTACGCGTGGGCTGTTGACTTCATAACCTTTTGCACATATACAATACTTGCTGTTCTTCATGTGACGGAGATAGTTCTTATTGCCCTTGGCCTTTGGCATTTGACCAAAGATTTTCATGTCAGGATCTTTGTTTTCCCAGTGCTGTAACAGAATTGGCCTTACATAGCCATGCATGCGTCCTGCAAAGAAAGCAAGAATTGACCTCTGGGAAGGAGGTTTGCCTCCAAGATCTCTGAGTGGATTCCGAGCCAGGCGCACGTTTGTTTCTGGAAGAGACACATCCTTGCCTAAAACAAAACCTACTTTGACATCAGCATTGCAGAGGGCTCTTATGCACTTGGCCATGTGTTGGTTTGTTTCCGTTGGGGCCTGAAGGAAACAGACCTTATTAGAACAGTACAGTGTGATTTGTGATGATTTAAACTTCAAGAGGTTTGGATGACATAAAAATGACATAAATTAAATTGTTGTCAAAAGATTTTGCTTGATATAATTTCTTTTATGAAGCACATAAAGCAAAATGAAACCAACTGAATTTCCATGAAGTCCTAAATGCCCCTAAAATATTCACAAAACATAATTTGAAAGGAAGCTTGGAAAATATACCCAGTCATGGCAAGCAACAAGAAAATGATCTGCTCCTCCAGTTCTGTTCCAGAAAGAATATTTTGCTGCAATCATGTCCAAGTAGTTCCTCAAAAACTGTATAAGCTTATCAAAGCTGTGTGAATTAGTTATGTATAACGTTTCCTCCAACATTAGAGAGCTAAAGGGTAAGTAAAAAAGATGGGCTTTCCTAGGGTCTCTAGTAATGAATTTTTTATTAGCTTCCAGCAGCTTCATGAACCATCCCTCAGATGCATATATTCCATTGAGTCGTGGCTGGTGCAATATGGGTTTTTCTCCTTCCCTGTAAATGTATACTTTGAGATTGTCTTCCATTAATTCATAGCTCCTGCAAATTAATTTGGATTACACAAATAAACCAAGATTCATTACTTGAGCAGCAATCAATAATTTGTTTGCATGTAAGATTGCAGCTACAACAGCTTCTGCGCATCTTTGACAGAAATATGGTAATTATGAATGACGGAAAAGAAACAGCCATTCCCCCAGAAACTAAGCATTATTTGGGTATTCCACAAATAGATGGCATGATAACAAGGATGTTCTTCCATACTTGGACTTAAAAAAACATAGCCCCAAGGCCTTTGCTTAGGTGGCAATGACTAGGGTGCGGTTGAGATAGGTCCTACATTAAAATCTTGATAAGCCAAAAAATTAATAAATAAATAAGAAGCAGAGACGGGGGCAGGAGACACAAGAAGAAGGAAGAAGAGTTTGACATACATAGGAACATTCTCCAAATGTTGCAAACCTCTGTCGGTAAGTATCAAGTACCATCTGTTCAATTAAAGCACCACCTTATCCAGATTTATTGTGCATATCCCCCAGCTTACAAAGCCAAGACAAGGCATCGATTAAGAAATAGTACACTAATTTCATAATGGTCCCAAAGTAGATCAGAAATTCAAGACAATAAAAAAAAAATGGCAATCGAGTCTCTCTAGCAGTCTCATCCACAACCCATAAAGCGATAAAAAAACCTACTAAGATTTACTTCAATCACTATGGTCACTTGTGAGGGTTAGAGGAAACTAAAGAGAGGGGATTTGGGGGAAGTAGCAGTTACCTGCTCAGAGTGCAAACACTCCTACGCTTTTGAGAAGAAAACATCACATGTAATTGATAACTCAAAAAAACAAGTACTTGGTGGAATTCTTCACCAAAAACTCACCTTTTGAACATGGAAACATTCCTATAAATAGGAGCATAAAGATTTGGATCATTGTTTATGATGGGTGCATTCTCAACCAGTAGTCGTGCATTTAGTAGTTCCTGGTCAACTACTGAAGACCATCGTGGTGTCTACAAACAAAATGAACGAAATAAGGAACAGGGCTGAAGCAATTTTACTCTAAACAAGTCAATCACCTTTACCATGATTGCCAAAAAGATTCCCTCCTAACATAACTTAAAGCTGAAGCTAACACATACCACTGAATGGGATGAAGCACGACTCTGAACCAATAAACCACTCATCTCAGCTATTGAAACCACTGAAGAGGTTGGCAACTCCAGGCCTTTATTCACCTTGGGGGCTCTGTTCAGGGAAGAATTATTCACCTCGGGGACTCTGTTCAGGGAAGAATTTTTATCCGTGAGTGGTACAGAAGCTACATGTGGTGATGAATTCATAGGTGAAGGGGATGCAAAACCAGCATCTGAGCTTTCAATATGTTCTGATGTGGAGGTATTATCATCCTTTTCAATCTTACGTATTGAAAAGTTACTATCTGTAGTATAGTTGGTTTGATAAAATCTCTGTTCAGGTTCTCTAGCCTCCTCTGGTGCAGATCCATTTTTTGCACTTTTCACATCAGCAGCCCTAGAAATATTGCTTAGCTTTACCAAATTTTCAGGTGAAGAATCCTTAGCAGCATTGATATTCTCATCTAGTCCTAGAGAGTGGTTTGAGCCTCCATTTTTATCTGATACAGAAGCATCCTTGGGGTTTCTGTCCCTTCCATTTGAAGTCCTAGTATTATTATCTCTCTCATGAACAGAAATTGTACTATGGGAGTTTGAACCAATCAAATTCGTCATGTTACCAATAAACTCAGATTGAGATGGTGAATCTCCAGTCTGGAAGCTACTATTTCCCACTACAGAAGCCTTACCGGCAGAAAATAAAGATGAGAGAAGATTACCATATGGAAGTTCAAAATACTGGAACACCAAAATCACTGCAAACATCATGCCTATGAGCCATATCAATCTCCTGGCTTCCACCCGACATAAACATAAAAGTTCTCGACCCATTCTGAGAAACCACTCAGTTAGTTGTGGGCTGACTTTCCGTGAACATTACATACTCAACCCTGCACATTATTTCCAATCCCCAAATATAGTCAGAAAGAAAGCCCTTTTCCTACTTGCCAAACAACTTAACAAAGAAAAAAAGAATCACACACAGACAATTTAACAAAATCAAAGATAGTTCAAGAAAACTGAAAATTGCAAGGATTCATTGCGTTCGAAAATACAAATAAGTTAAGCTTTTTGTATCATTTGAACATACCAACAGAATAGAAAATTAAGCATTTAAAGTTCATTTTTATTAATATCTATACTCACAGTATCCAAACAGATTATAAGTAAAATTTCATATAACACCAAAAAAGTTAACAGTAAGTCAACTACCTCGCAACAGAACACTGTTACATCCAATTTGCATGAATACCCACAAATCAACAGGCGAAAAAAGAAAACTCCTACAGCTCCTAATTGCCAACAGAAAAATACAACAAAAGAAAATTGAGGATCTTCAAATATCTACCAAAGCTTAATTTTCCCACCAAGCAAATAACATTGAACTCCTATGCAACGCCATACAAGAAAACAAGGTTCATTCTTCGGTTTTATTTTTAATATTAATTAAACACAAAATACCCATTTATCTACAACCAATTGTAAAAAATCATATTTAATCTTTAAGTTTTTATCTAATTTGAATTTAGTCCTTAAGTATTTAATTTCAATAATAAAGTCCTTAAGTTTTGACTATATTTTAAATAAGTCATTCTATCAATTTATCGTTAAAATTAACGATTTGTTAACTGCTATGTGTATGTCATTTAACACATCAGTGTTCACATTATCAATCCAATGTCAATGCCATGATAGCAAGTGCCACATCAGCTATAAAAAAAAAACCAAAAAAAGGAAAAAAAAAACCTGGATCGTGGACTGGTTGTAGCCACGGGCACATTAATACTTCAAGGATCATCAACGCCCAAATCATAGATCAGTCCAGGATCACGTATGTTTCTCTTCGACCTTGGGCCTGCATAAGCCACCTACTCTAATTTTTTATATCTTAATGATCGGGAAAATCTGATGGTCGGGGGCAAAAGTTGGAGTTGGTTCACTGGATTGGATCGTTGTGGCAAAAGTTGTAGGGATATTTGGTCCGAGAAAAATATGTACCCAATCCAAATTCCTCTGCATCGACTCCATTGGGTTAACTCTCTGAACCCAAAGTTGAACTATCTCAGGCTAAATATCAAATGTGGTAACTTTGGTCAAGATGAAGAGGACCTCATCATCAAGCTCCATGCCCTCCTAGGCAATCGGTATCTGCTTAGAGGAATTGAACTAGATAGTGGAGGCTGAAGTAAAATATAGTAGCAATAATAAAGAAGTAAAATGGTACAGTTGGTTATGCTAAGATCTTATGAAGC
Source organism: Betula pendula (assembly GCA_900184695.1). NCBI lineage: Eukaryota > Viridiplantae > Streptophyta > Magnoliopsida > Fagales > Betulaceae > Betula > Betula pendula. The sequence continues at coordinate 221,934 of FXXK01000541.1, read as the reverse complement.
TTTTGAGGATTTCTAAGGCGACATTAATGACAAAGTGCAGCAACAACATAAAGGAGAAAACGAACCAGACCAGCCGCCGACATGTGAAGCAAAAAAAAGCCCCCTGATACTACTATCACTAGACTAGCAAAGAACCTACTATTATTTANCAGTTGGTTATGCTAAGATCTTATGAAGCTTTTGAGGATTTCTAAGGCGACATTAATGACAAAGTGCAGCAACAACATAAAGGAGAAAACGAACCAGACCAGCCGCCGACATGTGAAGCAAAAAAAAGCCCCCTGATACTACTATCACTAGACTAGCAAAGAACCTACTATTATTTACCATTATTTAAAAAAAAAAAAAAAGGTGACACAGAGCAGGATAGAGAGAGTTCGTGTGATATCAAAATTTCTCTAGGTGAGCGTATTATCTCTCTCTCTCTCTGGCCAGTACGAAAGATTTCAAAATTGTTAACAGTATTTCCAAGCGTGCACTAAACACCAAATTTTCCGCTAGAAAGAAACGCAACATTTCAATTCCATGTCATACTAAAGGAGAACGAAAAACACAAAAAAGAAAGAGATTCCAAGATTTTGCATGCAGGGTTTTTCTCAAAAAACTTCCAGTTGTAAAACTAGCTAGACACGAAATTTTCTTTTCTTTTCCCACAATTTCTCGGCAACCAAACATTCATTTTCTTGTTTATCGTTTGAGATAAAAATTCAAGATAAGTACCTCAGCTGGCATTTATGTATATAGACTCTACCAACCTTCGAACATCTGCTGTAGCTGAAGCAAAACAGGTCACTGACCAACTTGATACCAGGAAGTTTGATAACAATAACATGGCTCTGATTCTTTGAAGTGCTAAAGCTGAACATAGGACAAAAAGGGCCTGGGCCTGTGGTCCACTCGAATGTACATAAAACAAAAAAGCTAACAAGAGGGCGACCACACGGTTGCTGTGTTGAGCTCGCCTTTGGACCATGGAATTATAATAAGATTAAGCCATTTTGGTTTGCGGAAAATGTCTTAAAATGAAATGGCTATTTTTATGGAATAATTATTTTTTTATTTGTTAAAAATTTGAGGAATAATTATTCCTTAAAAAATAGGCAATATTTTCCCAAAAAAAAAAATGAAAAATGTTGAATGTTGGGAGTAGTTGGCTACCCACAGCAGTACCCAAGGGTGACCTCACCATCCTCAAAACACTTCGTGGTGGACCTTGAAGGTGCTCCGTGAATAGTACGACCACCTCCAATTTGGGGATGGCCAAGACCGCCCCTGATTGGCATCGGGAGTGGCTGCAACCACCCTCGAGCCCATTCGGGGGTAGTCTTAGCCACCCCCAATGGCACTAGGGATGGTTGCACCTCCCCCATAGCACCTCGTGGGTCCACCACGAGACCTTTTGGAGGTGGTACGGCCACCCACAGCATTCAACGTTTTCAATTTTTTTATTTATTTATTTTTTTTATATATAAAAAAATAAAAAATATGTGAATTCTTTAATAATTTTGGTTCAATTCTAATTAGAGTATTTATGTTGTCATCAAAATAAAGAATATGAATAATTATTTCATTCCAACCTCCTCCATTTTTTGTTAATAACTATTCATTTTCGTAATGGAATACTCATTTGTATACCAAACGATACCTAAGAGAAATTGAGTGAATTAACAATTATAGTTCCAAGATTATCAAAAACAAGTTTTTTTTTTTTTTTCTTAGCTTATCTAAAACAAGTTAACGGGATTTTTTAATTTTGAGGAACTATCTTTTAAAAGCACTCTACATCTCATTCAAAATACTTATTTTAAATAAAAGTAAATGTTATTTAGTAGACTATTACACAAGTGTCATACAATGTAATGATGTGACAGTGAAAATCAGTCATTTGATTAGCACTTGTAAAAAAAAATTATAATAATGATTGATTTTTACTGTAATGTTATCATAGTTGTATGACAGTCTTATAGTAGTTTACTAAATAAAATTATTTTTTATTCTTTCTTTTAAGCTTAAAAAAGAATAATTAAAGAGAGAATAGAATTTGGACAAAGAAATTAGTATTTAGAAAGAATAGCATTTTCTTTAATACGAAGGATGTGCAAAAATCGGATGTTGGGTGAACTTAAGGTCTGGTTGTTCATATTTTGAAGAATAAGGTTGTTTAAATAATCGGATGTGAACGCTTTTTGGTTAACAAAGTTTTAAGTGGTAGTAGGTTATATTTGATATGCGGAATGAGGGAATAATTGAAGTGAATTAGCTTTGTAATAATCATTCTCATGACTATAAGAGAATGATTACTTCTTCAATTGAAAGAATAATCATTTCTTTTAATTTAAGAAGAATTTTGAAATAATAATTTTTTATTAATGTGTCGAGAGCATTGTGTAATTTTTCTTGATGTGTATAATAAATTCGCAATTTTGGAATAATGGATTTTTATCCTCCAAGTATTGATTTTAACTCATTCATAAAAAATATAAAAATAAAAAAGTGTTGATTTTAACTCTTACAATATGTTAATACAAGGATGTTTTTGGTTTTAGGATCGCACTGTTATTCATGATTATGTGGAATTATATATGTGGTTGACAGTTGAGTCAGTGGACAGATCTGAGTTTCCCATTTGCAGGTGGTGGTGACGTGGTGTTGCTCTTCTTTATGCATCAAAAGAGTTTGAACGATAATTGAGATATAAATTGCACATTTGCTCGATGTCACGGTTGGAATAGTATTCCGTATTAATTGGCCATTTCTGCTTTAACCACTCCAAAATAAATAAATAAATAAAAAAAAAAAACAAAAAACACTGATTACAACCGATGCTTCAAAAGTGATGTAAAAAATGTTACATCGTTAACTAGTTGTCTTACTCCAGGGCATGCATGTTGTAAGGGACACGACACGACATGCCATCCTGTTAGTCCAAGAAAGACAAATGTGTGATTTGAGGTTTTCTTGTGGTGCCTTGTCAAAGTGTCAGATTTTTGTAGTTTAAAAATATCCAAGATTCCAAATCAATCCAAGAAAGGTGAGTGTGCGGTGTGAGGTGTCCTTGCGTCTTCTCATCAAAGTGTCATAGTAAGGTATTGTGTGTCTTAAATCGTGATATTTATGAGTTAGAGTAAATATATATTACAGTTTGGGTCGAATGAATAATCATTCAACTTAAGACTGTAATTTTTATTTTGGTGAGCTCAAATAATTAAAAAAATATTTTTTTTTTCTTTTTTTCTTTAAAAAAAAATTTGATCCAGCCCAGGCTGACTGATTGTTCATTCAGCCTGGGCTGTGCTAAATCACTGCTCTTATGAGCTACTTTGTATGTAAGAGGGAATTCTAACAAATATTTAGTTAAAATATATGTATTTATATATATATTTTTAGCTACCTTATTTTTTAAAGTATTTATATTTCAATTCAGTATTTTAGCTATCTATTTTTACTTTTCTATTTAAAATATTTTTTATTTATCTACTTTCCTTTTTCCTAGGGAAAAGAGAGAATAAATTGTGTGTGTGTGTGTTTTTTTTTTTTTTTTTTTTTTTTTTTTATTAATATGGCTAAGGATTTAGTGAGTTACAGTGCTAATTTGCTGAGTATTGTAACTCAACAAATCGTTGGTCATTTTGTTAAGTTGGATGTGGAGATTTTTTGTTACAAAGCTCGCTAAAATAACTTTTTAGCTATTTTGTTGAGCTTAATCAGATGATTTTGTTTTAGAAAATTTATTCGATTTTTCAGAATTAGTGAGAAGCGAAACAGAAAGAAAACAAAGAATAAATAATCATAAAACACAGAGAATTACGTGGTTTACTACTACGAGCTATTTCCACCGAATTGAAGTGAGATTTCACTATTTTTGAAAAACAGTATAAGGAGACGTCAATTACAACATCACAAAACTTCAAAACGGAAGCGGCTATAAAAAGACTTTCAACTAGGTCAAAACACCAAAACATGTCAAAAAATAAGCTTAAAAAAAAACTCATTAAAATTGAACTGTAGCGCTTTTATCATCATATCAAATTAGATACAAATTAAATCGAATACAAATCAAACTCAACATAGCGGCGCCTAACACTTTAATACACTTGTGTTATAAGTGTTTCTAATAAAAGAAAATTTTACTTTCCTCACGCTTTGTTCAACAAGTTCCATCCTATGACGTTAACATGGATGTGGATCGTCTCAAAGGTTGTCTTAAGAAAGTCATTAACCTACAAATTAATTTAAGAATGAGATGTTGCAGTTAAAAAGAACGAAAAAGGTTAAAACTTAAAAGGGAGGTTAGCAAAGCAAATGAGACAATTCGGATTAGAGATGTGTTTGGTCATTCTCTAGGACATTGTTTGTTCGTCTTTTTTTTTTTAAAAAAAAATTCATTATTGAATTTGTACCACGTGGGTTCTATAAATTTAATTGTAAATTTACACATATCTTCTAAGAAGATGGAAAAAAAATGACAAAAATTAGTTATTAACTGGTTTGTAACTAATTTATACAAACTATTTTAATAAAATAATGTGTCCCTTAGTATGTGAAAAATACATTCTTTTTTAATAGCATGTACTTTTCTCATTTTTTTAATATCATTAGTAAAAAATCATATACTTCTCACATGTTTTAGAAACACGTGTCATTTTATTAGACTGGTTTGTGGCAATTAGCTACAAATCTATCAAAAAAAAAATGCAAAAAACAAATCGAATTAGGATTAGGATCTCCTACAATTTATTTAAAAATGTAGATTATCAAATTATGTAAATTCAGACTTTTTTTACATCGAACGACTTAAAAAATGTTAGATATTAAAAATGTAGCATGTTTTCGAAACAGCAAAAAAAAAAAAAACTCATTTCAAATTTTTTTTTTTTCACTTTTAAATAGACATTTATTATTTAATAAATTAATATTTTTTTTTAATTCAATTTTTTTTACGATATAAATCATAAAAACATAATGAAAATATATCAAATTTTTATTAGTAACATATTATATTTTTAATAATAATATTTTTTAAATTTTTTAATGTAAAAATGACATAAATTTACATAAATTAAAATTTTACACTTTTAAAAAAGAAATCGTAAGTCGTTTTCCACTGAATTATTGTAAAAATGACAAAAACTACAGCTATCAGCCTATCTGAAAAGGGCAAACGGATCCTGAAAAGGGGGACATGCATTTAGTGCTTTCGGATCCGGATCCCCTCATATTAGGGAAAATATGAGAGACTCATATTCTCGAATTCTAGCCATTGGATGGCTGAAATACATGCCACCCACTCATCAGTATTTTTGTTGGTTAACCTGGGTTAACCAGCATAAAAAGAAAAAAACAAAAAAAAAAATAATTTTTTTGAGATTTCAAAAACTTCTTCGACTACTTCTCTTCCCCATTTCACTCTTCCCCCAAAAATTTCTTCCCTTGCCTCCCCTCTCTCTCCTCTCCTCCCTCTCCACTTCACTGCGCCGCCTCCCTCTTGTGCAAGAGGTAAACCCACCACCACCACCTGCTGCCCACCACTAGCGGAAGAACCGCCGGACGCCCCGTAGAACCACCACCATCCGGAGATCCATTTCAGCACCGCCGGCCACCCTTCTTAACTTACAAATAGTCTCTGGAACCAACAACACCAAACATTAAGCATGTAAAATAAAAAAGAAAAATTTTCCTCAGTTTTCTCGGGAAACAAACAGAAAAGCGCGACACACCCTGTGGCCACGCTCAATGTATTTCATGGCGACAAGCTCCTTGTGCCTCATCAGTCTTGCCACGCCGAATGGAAGACTACATATGTTTCGTGAAATCCCAATTACGGGAAAAATTTATTCGAAGGCCCAGTTTGCTTTCTGGAGAAAAATGTACCAAGGGAAAATAAAAATTCAGTTCTGGGATTTTAGATTTTTCATGATTTTGAGGATCCCAGAAAAGCTATTCAAGTAAAACAAACCCAATTGTAATATTTGGTGCTTGAATTTGAGTTAACTCATCTTTTTCTTGTTTTCTTTTGTGCTCTCCATTTTCCCAGAAACCAGACAGAATTAAAAGGCTCCTCTATTCACCTCACTGGTTCTTAATTATCTCACTTAAATTGCAAATTGATGAAAATGTGGCGAGAGAGATTATCAACTCTATGATGCATTGTAACAAACACTGGATGTGCGAAAAAAAAAATGTAAATAAATTCTTAGACTTCAATTGCCATTCATGCATTTAAACAAACACGTACATACAACACTTCTTCAAAAAATAAAAATACAAGTATCTCTCAAATACAAAAAACCATTCAAATATAATCATTCCCACAGTCCTCTGCAACTATGTCAACCCGGACGTGCGTGGAATCTTCGGCTAGTGGTGGGTTGCGTTTGTTGGATCTCCAGATGGTGTCCGGCGGTCCTTCCGCTGGTGGTGGGCAGCAGGTGGTGGTGGTGGGTTTACCTCTTGCACGAAGGGGCCGTTCGTCGGTGGTGGTGGTGGGTTGTCGGGGATGGCGGCGCTGAAGTGGATCTTCGGATGGTGTTGGTTCTACGGGGCGTCCGGCGGGTTCTTCCGCTGGTGGTGGGCAGCAGGTGGTGGTGGTGGTGGTGGGTTTACCTCTTGCACGAGAGGGAGGCGACGGAGTGGAGTGGAGAGGGAGGAGAGAGAGGGGAGGGAGGGGAAGAAATTTTTGGGGAAGAGTGAAATGGGGAAGAGAAGTAGTCGGAAAAGTTTTTGAAATCCCAAACAAATTTAATTTTTTTTTTTTTTTCTAATGCTGGTTAACCCGGGTTGGGTTAACCAGCAAAAATGCTATGGGTGGATGGCATGTATTTCAGCCATTGGATTTAATCCAATGGCTAGGATTTGAGAATATGAGTTTCTCATATTTCCCCTAATATGAGGGGATCCGGATCCAGTGCTTTCATATCATAAAGAGACCTTTAGAGAGAGAGAGAGAGATGGAAGGAGAGAAAGGTCCGGTATGCGTAACAGGTGGTACAGGGTTTATAGGATCATGGCTGATCATGAGGCTCCTCGATCGTGGTTACTATGTCCGAACCACCGTTAGATCTAACTCTGGTAAGCCACTTCTCTGCAAACGCCGTAGAAAATGCATGTATGCCTTCTAGCTCTTGATCTTCGTGGAAGTCTTAGATTTTTATATCATTTGAATTTAGTCTTTACATTTTTAATTATAAGAATATAATTTTTAAATTTTGCTTAAATTTTAAATAAATCTTTATATCTTTTTTTTTTTATTAAAATAAATGATTGTCATATGTCAAGTGTGTCTTAATTGACACACTAGCGTTCATATCAATATCTAATATCAATGTCATATTATTAAGCGCCAAATCATTTATAAAAAAATAACAAAAAATAAAAAGAACTAACTCCAAAAACAAAACCATGCATCTTTTTTATCATCTTAATCTTCTAGATTTATAACATTAGAGAAAAACTATTAACTTTAATGCTAAGATAGGCTTTGGCGTGTCAAATGAGACACACGTGACAAATAGAAAATTGTTAACTTTTACCGTAAAGTAATAAATGAACCAATTTAAAACTTAAATTTGAGGGTTTTATTCTTAAAATTGAAAGTTCAAAGACTAAATTCAAATTATATGAAAACTTAAGAATTAAATATGATTTTTTTCCTTTATTTTATTAATCTTTTGCCCAGAAACTCTTGGGAGATCTTGTTTCAGCCTCAGATCGATCAAATATTATTTTTATTTCTTATCATAATTCGTTGAATGTATAAAGAATTCTTTCGTTATAGGTATCACAGAGTATTAGGAACTTCAAAAAGAATCTTTAAAAAAAAATGATTAAAATAAAAAGAAAATGAAAGAACCCATTAAGCTTCTCTACTAGTCTACTTCAGTCTATTAATTGTTATATGTCCTTAAAATATGTGATTTTTTTACTTGCAATTCTTTTGTTATACTTATGAAAATTACATGTTTTAGGAACATATAACAGTTATTAGACTGAATTAAAGAAATCAACTCAATTTAAAAGAAAAAGGGTCGCTTATCTTTTATGATGTCAGTTAGATTTTTGAAGTTTTATGTATATTATGTTTAGACAATAAAATGGCTCCAAAGTACGCCTACCCAGTAACTTATTTCTGATTTTATTGGTATTCTTAGTATTTTTTTTAATTAACTATTTTAATTCTTTTCAATGAATAAGCTTCACATCATTTTGATATGTCACGAGCATTTTCTAAAGCGAATTGATAGGATTTCATCATTTTGATACGTGAGCAGAGCAAAAGAAAGACATTAGCTTTCTTACAAGTCTGCCAGGAGCATCAGAAAAGCTCCAAATCTTCAACGCAGATCTCAGTGATCCAGAGAGTTTCAATGCACCCATTGAAGGATGCATTGGCGTCTTCCACGTGGCTACTCCGATTGATTTTGAAGAAAAGGAACCTGAAGAAATAGTGACCAAAAGAGCAATCAGTGGAGCACTTGGTATCTTGAAAGCATGCTTAAATTCCAAGACTGTGAAGCGAGTTGTATACACTACCAGTGGATCAGCTGTCGTTTTAAATGGCGAGGAGGTAGATGAAATGGATGAGAGCTTTTGGAGTGATGTAGGTTTCGTTAAAGCTCGAAAGCCATTTGGAGGTTCAGTTTCCTACATGATTTCCAAGACATTAACTGAAAGGGCAGCCCTTGAATTTGGAGATATACATGGATTGGATGTCGTCACCGTAATTCCTTCCTTCGTTGTTGGACCCTTCATTTGTCCCAAGTTCCCAGGCTCAGTGCGCTCAATGTTGGCTATGGTCATCGGTATGTGTTTTCATTTTTCTTTCCAAAGTATATTAAATTGTTCGTGTGGTTGGATTTTCAAATTATGGGAATTTAATTTTTTTTTTTTACATTGAATGACGTGAAAAATGTTATCAGTTAAAAATGTGACATATTACTAATGAGAATTGAGTATATTTTTATCAAGTACTTGCGTTTTACGTGGTGGAAAAACTTTGAGCAAAAAATTGTCTTTTGGTTTACTGAACAAGAAGCGTCTCTTCAAAAGTGAAGAAAAAGCCATTTGAAATAAAATTTCTCTTTTGATGCCTCGGTAACATGGTACCTTTTTAATAGGTTCTATCTTTAATTTCAAGCCGTTCGATGCAAGAAACAACATGAATTCATAACTCTATTCATTTAATTATACGGGTAACAGATTAGACCCTTCAACCATAACCCGATAATATGTTGGGTTTGTGGGTTATATAAAAAATTATCAGTCCTTATGTCGGTTATCGGGTTCCGATCGTGTCAAGGCACATATGTGTATAAGACTATATATGTCAACTCTAACCTAACCAATTTAATTAAATGACTCGAATCTCACAACCTTAACTTGCTAATTTCGTGTTGAGTTATTGTAGAATTCAAATATTGTGTCAAATAGTGCCAATAGTAGGCTTGACCATGTAATTTCCTTGAGATAACCATATAACAAATAAATCCCTCCTGTATAAGGTCCAATCATATTTTTTTGAACAGGATTCTTATTAAATTATAAATTTACCCTCAAATAACATATTACAATTTAAGATTCTGATAGAGGTATTTCTAGATGATCTCTTCCTTAGGAATCTCTATTATATCTTGTAGGTATGTTTTGTTATTACAATAAAAGAGGATTTGGTGTCAATTGCCATATGGAAATAAGAGAAGCAAAGCTTTAATTTACAAGAATGTCAATTTAAAATTGATGTGGCTTTTAAAATTATTATTGGATTTGTAATAAATCATTATTGACTTTTGATCTAATAGTAATTTTAAAAGTCACGTCAATTTTAGGTGGACACAAGATGGACATAGAATTAACATTTATTATTACTCTTAATTTACATATGAAGAATTTGTTTTTCTAGAATTTCCTGAAATGGAACTACTTCTAACTTATACCTCTGCAGGTGACAAGGATCAATATAGATTACTCATCAATACATCTTTGGTCCACGTAGATGACGTGGCCAGAGCACATATTTTTCTCCTTGAATGTCCTGCTGCAAAAGGAAGATATATTTGTTCATCAGATGTCCTAACAATTGAACAGATGTCTGAATTTCTTTCTGCTAGGTACCCAGAATTTCAAATACCAACACCAGAGTGAGTTCAATTATCCTTCTCCATTTACTATATATAGAAACTAAAATCTTAAATCTTCTTTTCCTTTAATCTCAAAGTTAAGAAGAAAATGTTCCCTTTTGTGCAGTTCTTTGAAGGAAATTGAAGGTTATAAAATACCGACTCTCTCATCAAAGAAGCTATTAGATTGTGGCTTCAAATATAAGTATGGGCTCAATGAAATGTTCGATGGAGCTATTCAATGCTGCAAAGAAAAGGGTTATCTCTAGCTCAATGCTCAATGCGTAATAGAATCTGCCATTAGTTTGTGAAAATTATGTAAGGTGTGTGATACGCACTCCGGCCTTGATTTATTCTGTGTCTTTTCTCTCATGGTGCTGTAAGAAAGCTATAGCTAGCACACGTGTTGTGATAGAATTTCAGTTACATATAAGTCACATATAACGTGAAGAAGTTTTCAATAAGTCAAAAGACGTGCAGTGCTATAGAGTCTTAGTTGTATTTGTTCTCTATTCATCTTTTTAGTAGTAGTTGAATTATTATTATTGTCTTTATGTTTGGTTGTCTATTAAGTATTGCATCCATAGTCTCTTGGTAGCATTTATAAGATTCAAATTTTATTTGATGTAAACAATTTCTTGGGGCTATGACCGCCAACGATGTTAGAGTTTTATTCGATTCGTGTGAAGAAAACACCTTTGCACGAATCCAGAGTTTGCCTAATAAAGATAGGTATACGAAATGGTCTTGCCTTAAAAAGGCTTTCCGTCATAATATTGCGTCCATTGCCTAAGTCTAAATCTAAGTCTTCCTTTACTACGTGTTGCATTCATAGTTAAATCTTAAGTCTTTCTTTATATCTTGTATTTGCTGAACAAATAGTATAAATAGGTGAGCAATGTACAACGAATGAGGAATTATTAAGAACTTGTGGTTTGTTTTAAACTCTAATTAGATTTATTTGTGAGCTCTTCCACCTTAAAAGAGTTTATATTATCAATATATTTCTGTTGTTAGTTATGGGGTTCCATCATTCTGTAGTATTTTTAATGATCCATATTTAGCTGACTGACTGCTTTCTACTTGATACAGATTGCTAGCATGGAAGATTTGCTTCTGGGAAGATTGTGAAAGTGGTGTCTTTATGTTGTACCTAAGAGAGGTAAATGGTATCATTTTATGCCAATATGTAAAAGATGCTTTTAAATACAAGCTTTTGCTGCTGTCCTGGTTTATACAAAAGAAAACCTTAATTTAAGCTTTGGTCAATGGCGATCTTTCGTGGGACTCGCCAGCTTAATTGATTGATTGATTGTATTCTCCTAGAGCATCTTCAACAGTACTAAGTAAAAAAAAAAAAAACCACAAACGTTGAGAATGTCTGTACATAAACAATGTAACAAACGTAAAAACGTAAAGCATAAACGTAAATGTCTGCAGAGAAACAATAAAAAACAATAAAGTAACATTGAGAATGAATAAATAAAAAATTTTAAAAAAAAGGTAAATTAAATTCCTGAGTAAACACGTAATTTTAAAATTACTCCCTCATTTTTTAAAAATCAATTTTTTCTACTTAATTTTAGGATTATCAAAACGGGTTAATGTGTCGGGTTCGGGTCGACTCGCTTGACCCGTTTACCCGTTAAGGGTAAACCCGAACACAACCCATTTAATAAACGGGTCACCCGAAACACAACCCGTTTAATGAACGGGTCACCTGACACGACCCGGCAACCCGTTTAGTTGCAGGGTCGTGACTTTCGGGTCGGGTTTACTGAACCCGACCGACCCGAATGAAGAAAAAAAAAATATATATGAAATCAGGATCAGCCCGACTCTGATAATCTGATTTTTGAAGACTGAATCACTGAAACCGTGAAAGGTGAAACGACGAAGATGGAACTGATCGAGGCCATGGGAGATGAACGAACGAACGTCTCCAGTCTCCAGCTGTTCAACAGAAGCAGATCGTGCTGTGCGGCCCAGATGTGGTAACATGCGGCCCAGACGAAACGGAACGCCGCGGCCCGTAGTGGCCAGAGAGAGAGAGAGAGGAAGGCTGAGAGGCCGTGAGAGAGAGAGGGAGATGAGGAGATCGACTGAGATAGAGGAGCGGCGAGAGAGACAGGGAGATCAAGACGTGGCAGCTTGAGTCCCGACCGGCGTCGGCGTGAGGTGAGCGGCGAGCAGCATGTCTGTGAAACCGGGTCCGAAAGTCTGAAAGTGAGGAGAGTGGAGACGAGAAACTGAGAAATTCTGAAATTGTGAAATGGGTATCAGACTATCAGAGATTAAGGACTTACTGCCGCTGCATTTCAATTTTTTTTTTTTTTTAATGGGTTACCGGGTCACCCGACGGGTTGACCCGTCTGACCTGTTAACTGAACGGGTCATAAACGGGTTGACTAGGTAACCCGTTAAGCCAAACCCAAACTCGGTTTTTTTTGTGTCGGGTTCACAGGTCGTGTCAAAAATTGTCACTTTTACTTAATTTTTTTCGCAAATTTGAAAGATCTCATTCCATGTGTTTTCCGTCCAATTATGAAAGAGTATGTCACCATTCCATAAATGACGCTACCATTATGACCGAAACTGCTCTCTATTCCTCAAAGGGTTTTTGGTGTTGTGCATCCAAACTTTGAGGACCCTTCTATCTACCCAAACCTCATTACATAACTCCTCTATATAACATCTCATTGTTCTTCGGCATCTTCCAACCAAGACACCCCTAGTCCATGGGATGGTTGTGAGTCACCCTGAATCACTTCTACAGGACCCCCCTTGGTTACTTTTTTTTTTCTTTTGTTTTTAAAATTTTATTTTTTAGATTTTAATTTCTAATAAAATTAAAATATATATATATTATTTTATGGTGATGTGACACTAGATGTCGCATAATTGGATGGAAAACACATAGGGAGCTCTTTAAAATTCCCAAAAAAATAAAACAGTAAAAGTTGATTTTTAAAGAGTGAAAGAGTAATTTCAAATCGCACTTTTACATAAAATTATCATACATTTACCTAAAAAAATGATGCATTTTGCTGCAGTAATTAGCTAGGAGTTACTAATTTTTGTAGCAAAAATGTATTTTACATTTTCTGAATCTAATTTTCTGAAGGTAAAAATGAATCAATATAGTTAATATGAAACTTTTACTTAATATGTTGGGGATACTCTTAGAGCATATTTAGTATGCGAAATAGCTTACACACTATTTTTGGGAATGACTATTTCCCTAAATTGAGGAATCGCATGGAGTTTCTAAAAACCCTTTTTTTTAAAAAAAAAAAAAGAAAATCATACCCAAAAAAAAATCTTAAAGATTATGGGTGGTCGCCTACCTGAATAGAACATCGGAGATGGTGCAACCACCCTCGTGCCATTGAGGGTGGCTGCAACCGCCCCTAAGTGTCGTCGGGGGAGGTCTTGTCCACACCCGATGCTATGTTAGGGTGGTCGGCCACCCATAATTCTTAAGAATTATTTAAAAAAAAAAAAATTGGTATTTTAGAAATTTTGATTTAATTCTAGTAAGAGCATAATGTGTTATCATCAAACAAAATAATATGAATGATCATTCTATTTTAATTTCTTGTATTCCAATAGTGCCAATTCGTGTTCCTAAAGGAATGGCTATTATATATACCAAACGAAGGTTGTATGTGTTTGTATTTGACCGTGTGCTAGTGCTATTCTTCTTCTTCCTCTTCTTCTTCTTTTTTTTTTTTTTTTTTTTTTTTTTTTTTTTTTTTTTTTTTGCAATACATTGGCAAAGGGAAGATACAAGGGGGCATAGAGGTCTCCTTAAACTTATACCCAAATTGCAATGTTTTATCCAAATTTTAAAAATTTACAAATGACCCCAAACTACTTAACACATTCACTTAGCCCCCTTAGTTAGGATTTTCAAATTTTTTAGATTGTGTGGGACATTGCAATTTGAATATAAGTTTGAGGAGGTAAGTGTAATTGGTTAAAAAAAAAAAAACAAACAAAAACAATAGGAAAGTTCTAAGGATATCAATTGAGGTTAATCCCATTAAAATGTGAACCATGTCATGGTGAACTAGGGCTGAAGGTTTAGGGTTATGAAAGCTGATTCGTTTAATAAAATAGGTCAGATTATGATTAACATTTATAGTCTTATATTTATGTTTTAACACAATTCGAATTCGATACGCAATATTTAGGACTATTAATTTTTTATACAATTTACGAATCCAATACAAACTCAACATAAAATTAACAAATTAGAGTTAAGAAGTTTAACTTATTTAATAAAATGGTTTAGATTATAATTAAATTATATAATATGAATATGACAAATTCAAAACACATATCTATCCTTCCATACGACACAAATTCAAAACACAAATATGAATTGCCATTTGCCACCCACAGGTGAAGTTCAAGGGTAAATGGGAATTTTCGCCGCACTAGGGGTTAATGTGTAATTTCCTCCGACCTTGAAACGAGAAATCGTCACAATTTTCACCTAAAGACAACACGACGCCGCATTAGCATGTAAATTTTGAAGCATTTGCTGGTCCGTAAAACGTTTGGCGAAATTCCCGTTTCAAATTACACGTCCCCTCGCAATATAACGACCTTCTCAGACGATTCCTCCTTTCTCGTCTCTCAAAAACACACGCGTAGCTCTCTCTCTCTTTCTCTGATTTCATTTTTCTAATTTGTGCTTGAAACAAAATCTTCTGCCGCAACCATGTCATTTTCGGAGTCGGATTCCTCCTCTCATGGCGGAGCCACAGAGTACAAACCTTCCGTCAAATAAGCCGTGACCGTAAGCTCTCTCTCTCCTCTCACTCTCTTTCGAATTATATTTCTGAATTCCGGTCCGTTTTCCGTTGGTTTCCCGGGGAAATGTGTGAAGAGAAACTTCCGTCAAATGTATTGAAAGAAAACGAATCGAAATTCAAAGGTAGAAATCTAAGCGGCTCTGTCAAGTTTCAGGTTCATCTTAGACTCCGTTTGGTTGCAGAGAAAACTGTGGAAGAAAAGAAATCACGTTTCGAATATTACGATAACATTGCGTGATGAAGTTCGAACGTTGAAACTGTTTTAACAACAGATGCAATTTTCGTCCGTTCTGTGGGAACTTTTCGTCGTTGAGAAAAAATGGCAGCCGTTTATTTGAATAGAAAACTGCAAAAAGCAAAATTGTAAAGAACTGAAACGACGGAAACGTTTCTGTCGTCTGTGAAAGTTAACTAAACTGTAGTCGTTCATGGTGAATATCTAATCGGTTTGTGTAAACATGTGAAAAGGCAGTCGTGTGTGTAAATGGAGTAAACGGAGCAACCATAAACGACAGTCACTTTTCTAAAATAAGTACGGACGGTGATGGTCGCCGGCCAATCCTTCCTCCTCGGCCTACTGCCCATGACCCTGTCCCAATCGGTGACTCGAGTATCATCGGAAACCATAGTTTCCGGCGACTTCTTTCTTGCCATGCAAGTGATTCACTTGCAGCCCCCACTCTACATTTCGCTAATGATGACAACCCCGTCAAATCAGTGCATTCTAGAATGTGTTAGAGTTTTAGTGAAGTAATAAAGAACAATTCAACAATGAGAGATTGTCAAAATATCTGTTAAATTTGGAATCAAATGTTGGGTGGTCTTGGGTCTATCTCAACCTCAAAAGCTAGTTCAAGGGATGAGACTTTTTCTCACACTTATAAATTAACCACTAGCCCCTTCCACAACCGATGTGGGACAACCCAACAATCTTCCCCTCACACATTGGGCCCTGGGTCGAAGGATAACTCGTTTTTCCCGCAGACTATTAGGCCGAGACTTGTTAATAAATCTGGGCTCAGATACCAGTATTGGGTGGTCTTGAGCCTATCTCAACTCCTAAAGCTAACTCAAGGGATGAGACTTTCCCTCACACTTATAAACTGACCACCAGCCCCTTCCACAACCGATGTGAAACAACCCTAACATTAAACTGGTAACACCGTTTTAGTAACATTGTTATATGTGTTGGTTTTTATTTGAAAATTTCATTTATTTGCTTCTTAACATATCTTCTTGTTGTGATGCCTTCAATATTGGCTGAATGCAAACTTGTACCCATTTTTTCATGGTTTTAGAGTTCCATCATACTGCTTAAATTGTCTGTTACCCATCAGCTTTCAATTAATTATCGTAGTCATTTCAAAAACTATATCAAGCAAATATTCAGATTTGATTACAATCAACTTTAAATAAAAAATATTACAATATCACCCTGATATAAAATATATATACGAAAAATTCTATTTTTTGAATGTTCTAACAGTTTAGATTGCAGTAAGCAAGCTGCCTTGTGCATGTCAATGCTTTTAAGTCCACTTTAACAACTGTAGCAAAACAGTTTCAAAGTGTGGTTGTTGAATGGATTGGTATTTTCACTTACCAAAAATCTTCTTTCACTGCAGTAGTCGAAGACCTCTTCAGGAGAAGGCAACCCTTGCCATCCATGGATGCTATTTATTTCATCCAGCAGTCAAAAGAAAAGTACACCATTTTTTTTTTCTTTTTCATATTTGCTTCTGTAGTTGCTTTCAAGATAAAGTGCATACATGTACATTCTTTAACATACTTAATCATGGATGTTTTCACTAGATTTGTTTATGGTTCTCCATTATGGTTCACCTTGGGGACTCTGTTCTGCAGGGAAGAATTTTTATCCGCGAGTGGTAGAGAAGCTACATGTGGTGATGAACTCAGAGGTGAAGGGGATGCAAAACCAGCATCTGAGCTTTCAATACGTTCTGATGTGGAGGTATTATCATCCTTTTCAATCTTATGCATTGAAAAGTTACTATCTGTAGTATAGTTGGTTTGATAAAATCTCTGTTCAGGTTCTCTAGCCTCGTCTGGTGCAGATCCATTATTTGCACTTTTCACATCAGCAGCCCTAGAAATATTGTTTAGCTTTACCAAATTTTCAGGTGAAGAATCCTTAGCAGCATTGGTATTCTCATCTGACTAGAGAGTGGTTTGAGCCTCCATTTTTATCTGATACAGAAGCATCCTTGGGGTTTCTGTCCCTTCCATTTGACGTCCTAGTATTATTAGCTTTCTCATGAACAGAAATTGTACTATGGGAGTTTGAACCAATCAAATTCGTCATGTTACCAATAAACTCAGATTGAGATGGTGAATCTCCAGTCTGGAAGCTACTATTTCCCACTACCGAAGCCTTACCAGCAGAAAATAAAGATGAGAGAAGATTACCATATGGAAGTTCCAAATACTGGAACACTAAAATCACTGCAAACATCATGCCTATGAGCCATATCAATCTCCTAGCTTCCACCCGACATAAACATAGAAGTTCTCGACCCATTCTGAGAAACCACTCAGTTAGTTGTGGGCTGACTTTCAGTGAACATTACATACTCAACCCTGCACATTATTTCCAATCCCCAAGTATAGTCAGAAAGAAAGCCCTTTTCGTACTTGCCAAACAACTTAACAAAGGAAAAAAGAATCACACACAGAAAATTTAACAAAATCAAAGATAGTTCAAGAAAACTGAAAATTGCAAGGTTTCATTGCATTCGATAATACAAATAAGTTAGCTTTTTGTATCATCTGAACATACCAACAGAATAGGAAATGTGCACTAAACACCAAATTTTCCGCTAGAAAGAAACGCAACATTTCAATTCCATATCATACTAAAGGAGAACGAAAAAACACAAAAAGGAAAGAGATTCCAAGACTTTGCATGCATTTTATCAACTGGGTTTTTCTCAAAAACTTCCAGTTGTAAAACTAGACACCAAATTTGCTTTTCTTTTCCCACAATTTCTCGGCAACCAAACATTCATTTTCTTGTTTATCGTTTGAGATAGAAATTCAAGATAGGTACCTCAGCTGGCATTCATATATATAGACTCTACCAACCTTCGAACATCTGCTGTAGCTGAAGCAACACATGCCACTGACCAAACTGATACCAAGAAGTTTGATAGCAGCCTAGCAGGGCTATGATTCTATGTAGTGCTAAAGCTGAACATAGGACAAAAAGGGCCTGGGCCTGTGGTCCACTCGAGTATCGTACATAAACGAAAAAGCTAGCAAGAGGGCGACCACACGGTTGCTGTGTTGAGCTCGCCTTTGTAACATGGAATTATAATAAGATTAAGGCTAGTTTGATTTGCGGCATAGGTCCTATAATTGAATGATTATTCATATGACATAGTGATTTTTTTATTTGTTAGAAATGTGATGAATTGTTATTCCTTGAAAAATAGATAATATTTTTCAAAAAAAAAAAATGAAAAACATTGATCGAATGTTGCATGTGAGTGGCCAACCACTTGCAACAAAACCCGGGGTGGCCGCACCACCATTGAAACACCTCGTGATGGATTCCGGAGGTGGTGCGACCACCTCCGATGCATTTGAGAGTAGCTAAGACTACACCTGATTGGCATCGAGGTAGCCACAACCACCCTCGCCCCTTTGGGGGTGGTCTTAGCCACCCCAAATGGCATTGGTGGTGGTCACACCACCTCTAGAGTACCTTGTGGGTCCACCACGAGGCGTTTTAAGGGTGGTGCAACCACTCACAACATTCAATGTTTTCAAATTTTTTTATATATATATATATATATATATAAAAAAAGAAAAAGAAAAAGAAAAAAGAAATCATGTGGATTTTTTAATAATTTTGGTTCAATTTCAATTAGAGGATTTGTGTTGTCACCAAACTAAGGAATATGAATAACTATTTCATTCTACACTTTTCCATTCTCAATAATAACTATTCATTTTCATAATGAAATACTCATTTTGCGTACCAAATGAGGCCTAAGAAAAATTATGTGCATTAACAATTATAGTTCCAAGATTATCAAAAACAAGTTTTTTTTTCTTAGCTTATCTAAAACAAGTTAACGGTATTTTTTTAATTTTGAAGAACTATCTTTTAAAAGCACTCTACATCTCATTCAAAATACTTATTTTGAAGAAGGGTAAATGCTATTTAATAGACTATTGTACAAGTGTCATATAATATAATAATGTGACAGTAAAAATCAGTCATTTGATCAGCACTTGTAAAAAAAATTATAATAATAATTCATTTTTATTGTCATATCATTGCAGTTGTATAACAGTCGTATATTAGTCTATTAAATAACATTATTTTTTAAATAATGATTATTTTTTTTTCTTTCTTCAAGCTTAAAAATGAATAATTAAAGAGAGAATAAAGTTTGGATAGTGACATTAGTATTTAGAGAGAATAGCATTTTCTTTAATACGATGGATGAGCAAAAATCGGATGTAGGGTGACCTTAAGGTTTGGTTGTTCATATTTTGAAGAAAAAGGTTGTTTAATAGTCGGATGTGAACGCTCTTTGGTTAACCAAGTTTTAGGTGGTAGTTACTTAGAAAAATATTAGACTGAGAATTCTTTTACAACTTAATAACACATGTTAATATATAATTGGAGGGTTAGAGAGTGTTATTATTATTATTTTTTTACTAATGTAACTTTAATCAACACGTGTTAACAAATGGCAAAAAAAAATTTTAAAAAAAATAAGTATAACATTACTTTATAATTTATAAGTCTGGAGAACTCTCCTAGATTAGGGCCCCGTTTGTTTCGACGTAAAATGATTTCTGAAAATCATTTTATGTGTTTTACGATGTTTGGTGGGGCGTAAAATGATGGTCAAACTTAAACCAATTTTCGTTGACCAAAAAGCCTTCATTAATTGGCGTAAATTGGTTTTCAAAATTAAAAGCCGCAAACCCTTTTCCCCTTCACCTCGCGCTCAACCCGACGCCTCCCAACACCCTGACGCCTCCTTATCTCGTTCTCGTCTCCTAAGCAACTTCAAACCTCAAAACTATCAAGGATTCTCTCGATCTATAATCTTCTCGGCTCCTTTCTCTCTCTGCTAGCATATGGATCTCATCTCTCTTCGATTTCTGACTCTCAATCGGCTTCTGCAAGCTCGATCAGCTACTGCATATCAGGTAATCTCGTCTCTCTTTATGGGTGATTTACAAATTTATAGGCTTTTCATGATTTTGTCCATGTTTGAGGCTATTGTGCTATGTTTCTCTAGATTTGATTGATTTGGGACTCTGCGTTGGGTATTTTTAGCTCAAGCGTGGAAAATATTGGTGAGTAGAAACATATGGTTATAGGGTGATTTATGGTTCTAGGAGTAAGCTGTCGAGCTGGGTTAATGGAGGAGAAGTGCAATTGCTGGGTTGGTGCTGTATCTGAATTCGTGTTTGGCTAAAAGATGGTTTTGCTTGTGGGTGTTCTCTATTCTGTACGAACAAAGGCTGAATGTGCGTATGATTGGCGTTGTGTTGTGCTGGTCTAAACGATTGGCTGTATTGGAGTGTTTTAGATGATGTCGGGTGCTTTATTTGGGCGAACAAAATATGATGTAGCTTGGGTGTTCGACAAAAGGTTTCAGGAAAAAAAGAAAAAGAACAAAGACTTTGATTGTTTACTCTACCTGTGGTGTATAGAAACCAGGGGTGTTCAAAGAAACCACTTACCTCAATCCATTGACCCTGTCCCCACCTTCTGAACCTTTCCACCCTATCTCTCAGCCGCCCATTGATTTCAACATTTCTACAGCAACAATGAGATATTTCTCTTGTTTAGTAAGTGTGCAAATCATGTATCGATTTTTTGCTGATACTGCCGGCAACTTTTAATTAGATTCGATGCGTTGATTAAGGTCATAGACTCATAGGAATGGGGCAAAAACAATGTAATGTGTGTGCAGGGCATCTTGCTTTCACTTTCACTTTAAAGCAATAGGACTAGTTGGCACACTATATAAGTACATGTTGCTAATCATCTCTAGATTGCAGCTACTTGGGCTGGTGGGTTTGTGATGCACTTCTGGTGCTTGTTCAACATGTACATGTAGAAGTACATGTTGTCATTCATCCACGACCAAAAAAATGTTTTTTTATGTCTAAATATTCCTAGTATATATATATATATTAATCTAGTACTCAATGTTCATGGTGCTTAGCCTTATAATCTTGTTATAGATTATTTTATTTTTTTTGCCTTATATATAACATATATGTTTGTGTATTCCTGCTGAATAACAGATATGTGTGTGCATGGAGCCTATAGAAAGTGAACTATATATCACTTTCTAAATGCTGATGTATGCATTTTTGTGTTGTTTGTAGATGGATGAACATATTCTTTCAGCAGCGAAGGCCACAGCTGCATCTATCCTTGTTGTTGGCGCTATAATCTTAGAAGATATTAGATCTAAGAGATTATTACGTAGGGAACCTCATGTTAATCAAGAGTTGAATGTGTATCTGGCCATGTTGACAACCGCCTTCGAACCATCAAGAGCATGTGGAATATCATCGGCACCCTCCGTAAGAAGAGTGGCTTTGGATAAGATGAAAATTTGAGGATGATTTCTTGTGCCAGGAAGGTGTATGATGAGAAAGTTGTGATAGTTTGATTGACAATATTTATGATTTAACTTTTTAGGTTGCTTTTTTTAAATTATTTTGTATTAATAATTTGATGTAGTGAATAAAAATTTATTTTTATGGTTAATATGATTAAATAAAAATATAAAAAATATTTGTAATTTTTCATGCGCGCCAAACACCAAAAAATGATTTTGGTGAAAATTATTTTCTTGAAAATTGATTTTTTTGAAATTATTTTTCGACGAAAACCATTTTACGTCAAAACAAACGGGCCTAAGTTGAAACTTGAACCAGTAACAAAAACAAAAAGTCCATCAAGCTTATGAAGAAGTTGAAAATGCGAAGAAAAGAAAGGCTATTAAAGTAATTGATTTACAACCTATACCTGAGCAAGACGAGTGTCCGAAGAAGCCTCGGTATGGATCGCACTTGCAAAAGGGTAAGCATTGTGTAAAATTTTCTCGATGTGTAAAATTCTGATCGGCAATTTGGGAATAATGGATTTTTATCCTCCAAGTATTGATTTTAACTCTTACAATATGTTAATACAAGGATGTTTTTGGTTTTAGGTCACAATTAATATCAAAATTAAGATGGCACTGTTATTCATGATTATGTGGTATTATGTGGCTAATTGAAATTTGAATAAGCGGACAGATCTTACAAGAGTTTTCCATTTGCAGGTGGTGGCCGGTGACGTGGTGTTGCCTTTCTTCTTTATGCATCAAAAGAGTTGGAATGATCGATAATTGAGATATGAATTGCACATTTGCTCCATGTCACGGTTGCAAAAGAGTTGCCATTTCTGCTTTAACAATATGTCGTACTCCAACGCATCCATGCATGCTGTAAGGGAAACGACACGACATGCCATCCTGCATTAGTCCAAGAAAGAGAAGTGTGTGCTCTGAGGTTTCCTTGTGGTGCCTTGTCAAAGTGTCATGTTGTTGTTGTAGTTTAAATATCCAAATCAATCCAAGAAAGGTGAGCGTCTGGTGTGAGGTCTTCTTTTTTTTATAAGCAAACTCGGGCAAAAGCGGAAGGAATTACAATCTAATAAGATCGAAAATGGGTAAGGTCTTCTTGTGTCTTCTCAATGTGTCATATACTTGTACTTTAAAGTAACGTATTGTCCGTCTTGAATCGTTATATTTATGAGCAACTTGATATGTAATAGCGTTCACATCTTGTTAAACAAAATATTTAATTAAAAAATATTTTTTTTTTCTTTGAAATTTATTTTAATTACTTATTTTTTCAAGATATTTATGTCCGGTGCAATAGTTTAGTTATTTACTTTTACTTTTTTTAAAATAAATATTATTTCTGTATCCAATTTTTCTATTTTCAAAGAAGAGAGAAAACAAGAATGTGTTTTTTTTTTTTAATTAATTTAACTAAATATTTGTTGAGTTATAATATTCAACAAATTTATTAAGCCGAATGTAAAACAATTTTTTATTATAAAATTAGTTAAATTAACTTTTTAATTATTTAATCATTGAGCTCAACGCGAATACTCTAATAGACTTGTGTTATAAGTATTTCTAATAAAAGAAAATTATATTATCCTCACGCTTTGTTCAACAACAATTCCATCCTAACAATTGGGTTAAAACTTAAAAGGGCCGGAGGTTAGCAAAGCGAAAGAGACCATTCGGATTATTGCCAAAAAGGCAAAAAGTGCAGCTATCAGCCTATTTGGTAAAGAAGATTTTTTTTTTCTCTTTTTTTTTTTCTGAGAAATTACATTTTGCATTTCAATGTTTAAGAAAATTTTTAATTTAACTTCTAATATTACAAAATTTACGATGCACCCCGATGTTTGCAAAAATTTTTAATTCAAAATCTTCTGATAAATTTTGCCGTCTAATTTAACTTCTAATGCTATTTTATTGCTTTTATATCAGAGAGTGATCTCAGACCTAAAGAGAGAGAGAGAGAGAGAGATGGAAGGAGATAAAGGGCCGGTATGCGTTACAGGTGGTACAGGGTTTATAGGATCATGGCTGATCATGAGGCTCCTTGATCGTGGTTACTATGTCCGAACCACCGTTAGATCTGACTCTGGTAAGCCACTTCTCTGCAATCGCCAAAGAAAATGCATGTATGCCTGCTGGCTCTTGATCTTCGTGGAATATTCATAACATCAAGAAAATGCATGTTCCTTTTTGGGTATCTTTTTGTATATAGTTTTTTTTTTTTTTTTTTTTTCAATGGGTCGTTTTATTTTATTAATTTTTTGCTCAGAAACTTTTGGGAGATCTTAAATTCACGATCCATATGACTAATTTTAAATTTCAGCCTCAGGTCAAAATATATTATTTTTATTTCTTATCGTAATTCGTTGAATATAAAAAGAGTTCTTTCGTTATAGGTATCACAGAGTATTAGGAGCTTCAAAAAGAATCTTTAAAAAAATGATTAAAATAAAAAGAAAATGAAAAGAACCCATACTGTAAGGCAGCTTCTCTACTAGTCTACTTCAGTCTATTAATTGTTATATATGCTTAAAACATGTGATTTTTACATGCAATTCTTTTGTTATACTTGTGAAAATTACATGTCAAGAACATACGACAGTTATTAGACTGAATTAAAGAAATCAACTCAAGTTAGATTTTCGAAGTTTTATGTGTTTTATGTATAGACAATAAATTAGCTCCAAAATACGCCAACCAGGTATTGAGGAAGTATATGGATATCAATTTTTTTTACGCGTACTAAAATGATGAGGAGCTTATTTATTGGTATTTTAAGCATTTCTTTTGATTAATTGTTTTAATTCTTTCCGATGAATGAGCTCCACATTATTTTGATACGCGAAAAAATTTGGTACTCCTAAGCATTTCTCAAAGCGAATTGATAGGATTTCATCATTTTGATACATGAGCAGAGCAAAAGAAAGACATTAGCTTTCTTACAAGTCTGCCAGGAGCATCAGAAAGGCTCCAAATCTTCAACGCAGATCTCAGTGATCCAGAGAGTTTCAATGCACCCATTGAAGGATGCATTGGCGTCTTCCACGTGGCTACTCCGGTTGATTTTGAAGACAAAGAACCTGAAGAAATAGTGACCAAAAGAGCAATCAGTGGAGCACTTGGTATCTTGAAAGCATGCTTAAATTCCAAGACTGTGAAGCGAGTTGTATACACTTCCAGTGCGTCAGCTGTTGTATTCAATGGCGAGGAGGTAGATGAAATGGATGAGAGCTTTTGGAGTGATGTAGAATTCGTTAAAGCTCTAAAGACCTTTGGAGGTTCCTACATGATTTCCAAGGCATTAACTGAAAGGGCAGCCCTTGAATTTGGAGAAAAACATGGATTGGATGTCGTATCTGTAATTCCTCCCTTCGTTGTTGGACCCTTCATCTGTCCCAAGTTCCCAAGCTCAGTTCACTTAATGTTGGCCATGATCCTCGGTATGTTTTTCATTTTTCTTTCGAAAGTTTACTAAATTGTTTGTGTGGTTTGATTTCCAAATTAAATGAATTCAAGCTGTTTTTTTACGTCGAATGGTATGAAAAATGCTAGTCTTTATGTCGTTGATCGAGTTCCGATCCGGTCAACTCTTATCCAACTCATTTAATTAAACAAGTCAAATTTCTCAACTCTAACCCACTAATTTCATGTTGAATTCGTGTAAGATTCACATGTCGTCAAAAATTGTCAACCGTAGGTTTGACCATGTAATTTTGTCGAGATAACCCTATAACAAATAAATCCCTCCTGTATAAGTTCTGATCATTTTTCTCAAACAGGATCCTTATTAAATTATAAATTTACCCTCAAATAACATTGTACAATTTAAGGATTTTGATACTGGTTTTTCTAGATGATCTCTTTCCTAAGGAATCTCTATTATTTCTTGTAGGTACGTTTTGTTATTACAATAAAAGAGGATTTGGTGTCAATTGTCATATGGAAATGAAAGAAGCAAAGCCTATAAACTTATATATGAAGAATTTGTTTTTCTAGAATTTCCTGAAATGGATTTACATCTGACTTGTACCTCTGCAGGTGACAAGGATCAATATAGTTTATTCATCAATACATCTATGGTCCACGTAGATGACTTGGCCAGAGCATATATTTTTCTCCTTGATTGTCCTACTGCAAAAGGAAGATATATTTGTTCATCAGATGTCCTAACAATTGAACAGATGTCTGAATTTCTTTCTGCTAGGTACCCAGAATTTCAAATACCAACACCAGAGTGAGTTCAATTATCCTTCTCCATTTACTATATATAGAAACTAAAATCTTAAATCTTCTTTTCCTTTAATCTCAAAGTTAAGAAGAAAATGTTCCTTTTTTTTTTTTAATCTTCCCTTTTGTGCAGTTCTTTGAAGGAAATTAAAGGTTATAAAATACCAGGTCTCTCATCAAAGAAGCTATTAGATTCTGGCTTCAAATATAAGTATGGGCCCAATGAAATGTTCGATGGAGCTATTCAATGCTGCAAAGAAAAGGGTTATCTCTAGTTCAATGCTCAATGCGTAATAGAATCTGCCATTAGTTTGTGAAATATATGTAATGTGTGTGAGCCACAATCAAGTCCCTCGTATGGAAGGCAAGATGACAAGAATCATGAAGAAAATATGCTGTCACCTATTGAGAAGATATTGCACAGCAGCTCAGAATAGCAATCTATCTTATTTTTGGAATATTGTAATCTTTGTCTTTAATTTAGATTGATTGTAATTTGTACCAAAAGTTCTATACATACAAAGCAATACCTCAAGCTACGATTGAGCTGAGGAAAGCAATTTATCTCCCTCTCCAAGGTTTCTCAAACCTTATCAGTAGCTGAAGCAACACAGGCCGCTGGCCAAACTGACTCTGATTCTTTGAAGTGGTAAAGCTGAACATAGGACAAAAAGGGCCTGGGCTTGGGCCTGGGCCTGTGGTCCACTCGAATATCGTACATTAAAACGAAAAAGCTAACAAGAGGGCGACCACACGGTTGCTGTGTTGAGCTCGCCTTTGTAACATAGTAAGATTAAAGAGAAATGGCGCGCCTTACTCATTAAAGAAAGGACAGTATGTTAAAATAGCATTATAATTTAAAGAATGATTATTATTTATTTATTTTTAAGCTTAAAAAGAATAATTAAAGACAGAATAGAGTTTAGAGAGAAATTAATTTGATAAAAAGATGAATGATTTACAATGATCCTTCTGTAGGATTCTCTTTCATACGAAGGGTGAGCAAAAATCGGATGTAAGGTGACTTTAAGGTCTAGTTTTTCATAATTCGAAAAAAAGCAGAAAAAAAAGAAAAAAAAAAGTTGTTTAAATAATCGGATTTTGGTTAACAAAGTTTTAGGTGGTCATTACGTATAGGGTTATAACTAAAAAAAATAATAATACTAGACCGACAATTCTTTTGCAACTTTATTACAATTTGTTAATACTTTTTAACATATAATTGGAGGGTTTTTTTTTTTTTTTTGTGTTTTTTGACTAACGTAGCTCCTATCACTTGCTGATAAATGTTAGTAAAATAATTATAAGTATAAGATTACTTTATAATTTATAGGTATGCCACAAAGCCCAAAGGCAGCTATAGAGGAAGGTATATTACCAGTTAAAGTGGTCATCTATTAGTTGGGAATTATGTGGAATTATGTGGTTGAAATTTGAGGTGGACAGGTGGTGGTGACGTGGTGTTGCTCTTCTTTATGCATCAAAACAGTTTTTTTTTTAATTGATTGGGGGAAAAAGGGTTACAGGGGATAATTGAGAAATGAATTGCACATTAATTTGCTCGATGTCACGGTTGCAATAGTATTCAGTGTGTGGAGCATCCTCCAATAACTCGCCATTTCTACTTTAACAAACAAGTAATGATACAAATCACCTTTTATGTTTATCTTGTATCAAGTATCAACTAAAAGTGATATGACTTTTAAAATTACCATTAAATCAAAAGTCAATAATTATCGATAATAAATTCAATGGTAATTTTAAAAGCACATCACTTTTGGTTGACACAAGATAAACATAGAAAGTGACATATATAATTACTCTTAACAATATGTCGTACTCCAAAGCATCCATGTTGTTAAGGGACACAACACGGGATAAATAATTTGTATCCATTTGTTTTACAATGATTTTTCTAATTTTATTTTATTTTTATCTGAAACTGGAAACTTCATGTTGCATTATTGCAATTCATGCAAGACAAAATGTTATTTTTTGATGCTTTGATTTGCTTTCTGCTCTCCTTTTTTTTTTTTTTGCTTTCTTTTTTACTATAAGATTATAATTAGATGCGAAAATGGGTTTTTGTTTTTTCTTGTTGAAAGAAAGACAAATATCGGATTTCAAAGTCTGCGACTTTACTCTGAATTTTGAACAATAAGAAAGACTAATTAGATTATTGAATAAATAAGAAGACTGTTTAATCACGTTGGTGTGATGTATATTATTACTCCATGCCATCCTATTAGTCCAAGAAAGAGAAGTGTGTGGCGTGAGGTACTGTCCTTGTGGTGCCTTGGCAAAGTGTCATATTTTGTAGTTTAAAGATCCAAATCAATCCAAGAAAGGTGAGTACGTGTGTGGTGTGAGGTGTCCTTGTGTATTCTCAAAGCTAGTGTCATATAATTGTAGTTTAAAGGAAGATATTGTGTGTCTTGAATCGTGATATTTATAAGCTACTTGGTGTGCAAGAGGACTCACATTTGATTTAATAAATATTTTAAAAAAAAATTCATATTTAGCTCATAATTTTTTTTTTATTTGAATTTAGTTCTTGAGTTTTTAATTTAAAAAATATGGTTCTTAAATTTTGCCCATATTTTAAATAGGTCTTTCTATCACTTTTCTATCAAAATAAATGGTTGTCATATGTCACGTGAATCTCAATTGACATGCTAGCGTTTATATCAACATCCAATATCAATGTCATATCATTAAGCGCTAAATCATTCATAATAATAATAATAATAATAATAATAATAAAAGCCCAACTCAAAAAATAAAAATCATCTCCTTTGTCATATTAATTTTTTAGATTTGTAGCGTTAGATGAAAAACTAATAACTTTAATATGAAGATAGACCATGTCAGGTCAAATGAGACACACATAACAAATATAAAATCGCTAACTTTGACCGTAAAGTGATAGAGGGACTAATTTAAAACTTGAGTAAAACTTAAGGACTTTATTCTTAAAATTGAAAATCTAATGACTAAATTCAAATCATATGAAAACTTATGGATTAAATATGATTTTTTCCTAAATATTTAATTAATTTTTTTTAGTTACTTATTTTTTCAAGATATCTATATCCGGCTTAGTATTTTAGCTATTTACTTTTATTTTTTCATTTATATATATATATATTGAATAAGAGAAAAAACAAGAATAGTTTTTTTTTTATTAATTTAATTAAGTATTTATTGAACTGAATGTAAAACATTTTTTTTTATTAAAAAGCTAGTCAAAATAACTTTTTAACTATTTAATTTATTAAGCTCAATTTGTGAGTACTCTAATACACTTGTGTTATAAGTACATCTAATAAAAGAAAATTTTATTTTCCTCGCACTTTGTTAACAACAATTCCATCCTAACAATTGGGTTAAAACTGTTTTCTTTAAAAAAACAAAAAAACAAAAAAACAAAAAGGTCCCCGTTCCCGTTAGAGCATTTCCAAGCAATTGGCTAAATGCTCAATATTCTTTATTTTTTTTTCTAATTTTTTGGACTTTGTTTTTGTCTAACAGATTATTTTCCCATGCTTTAAAATACACTTTTAACTACAGTTATCACATCCATGGCTGAATTACTGTAGCAAAATGAATGAGTATTTTATTTCTCAAAAATCTTTTTTTTTTTTTTTTTGTTCTCTCTCACCTGAACATTCTCTCGCTTCTCCCCCGTCTCTCATCCCTGCCAAATGGGTGTTTGTTCTTCAAAAAATAATGTGGGTTTATTTGTTTTTTTGGTGTTTTGTGCTGAGGCGTAGCTAGGCTTTTGGGTTTGGGGGTGCCAAATTAAAAAAAAAAAAAAAAAAAATTGGGGGTTAAAAATAAATTTTGAAGGGTATTTTTTTAAAAAATTAAAAAATTTTGAGGTAAAATTGAAAAAATTAATTAATTAAGGGGGTCAAACTTAAATTTTAAGGGTATATTTGTAAAAAAATTAAAAAAATTGAGGCAAAATTTGAAAAAAAAAAACATTTGGAGGGTCAAAATTAAATTTTTAAGAGTTTATTTTAAAAAAATAAAAAAAATTTAGAAAAATTAAAAAAAATTGGGGGTGCCACAGACCCCCCAAGGACGGCCATGTGGCTCCGCCCCTGGCTATGGCTGAATGGGTGAAGGATGAAAATTTTGGGAGCTTCCTTGGTTGAATTTGGTGGGTGACCGAAAATTGGAGGAGAATTTCTGTTGTTGAAATTTGGTGAAATACCGGTTTAGAGTTTGATTTTTCTGGGTTGATTTTTATGGGGTTTACTTTTCTGTCTTGGCCGAATGAATTTGAGGCTGAGTTTTTGAATTTTTGTGTATAGCTGATTGGGTAGTTTATTGGAAGAGTCAAATATTGATTTGTGAAATTTCTGGATTGATTTTTTTTTTTTTTTTTAATTGTTGTTGGCTTTAAGCTTCACCGAATGGGTGTTGGCATAGGGAGCTTGGGGTGGCGTTGGACTTGGCAATAAGAGCATTCCTAGTGGCCTCAGCAGATTTTACTAGTCAATTTAACTGAAAACCACATTCTCAACATTTTAGCCATCAACTTTTTTAAAGCATCCCTAACAGCCTCAGCAAATTAACTATCCACTATCACTATTCCATTTAAATATTATTTTTCAATATTTCTTTATCTTTCTCAAACATTTATATTTTTGAATATTTATCTTTTACTAACCGTCATATTTTTGAATATTTGTCTTATTCTAATGGTCATGTTTTGAAAATTTTTCTTTTTTCTAATGTTCATATTTTAAATTTGGTGTTTATTCTAACGGTCATATTTTTCTAAAATTTATATTTTCCTAAAATTTGTGATAAAAAAACACCTTTAAAAGATTTATTATTATTATTATTATTATGTGAGTTTTGTCATGGGAAGGAAGGGAAGAAGCTGAAGGAAGAAGGAAAAGAAAAGGAAAGAAAAAAAGAAAAATAAAAAGTTGAGAGGAAATACTAATTTTTTAAGATTTGATGAGTAAATAGTACTCATCAAATTTGATGAGTACTGTTCACTCTCATCAGATTTTTTTGGTTAAAGTGCTGAGTCCACTAGAGGAGGGTTTTTCATCTTTTGGTTAAATTTACTCAACAAAATAGCCAAAAGGCTATTTTGTTGAGTCCACTAGGAATGCTCTAATCCGAATTGTCTCCCTTTTTTTTTTTTTGTGTGTGTTAGAAAAGTCCCGTTCCCAGTCAACAGCACTAAATGCATGTCCCCTCCCCTTCCCGAATAGGAAAAAATAAAAAAACAGAAGAAAAGTCCCCGTTCCCAGTTAGGCTCATAGCTGCATTTTTTGGCCTTTTTGGCAATAATCCGAATTGTCTTCAAGGGAGAATTGTCTCCCTTGAGACAATTCGGATTATTGCCAAAAAGGGCCAAAAATGCAGCTATGAGCCTAACTGGGAACGGGGACTTTTCTTCAATTTTTTTTATTTTTTTCCTTAACGGGAAGGGGAGGGGACATGCATTTAGGCCCCGTTTGTTTCGACGTAAAATGATTTTCAGAAATTATTTTTCGTGTTTTTTGGTGTTTAGTGGGGCGTAAAATAATAGTCAACGGAAATCATTTTCAGTTTGACCGAAAAATCTTCTTTAATTTCCGTAAAATGGTTTCCTTTTTTTAAAACCGTAAACCATTTTTCGAGTTTAAGCGTCACATTCTCAAATTGGTAGACTACAGCTAAAACACCACCAGACCCCGCCGGAACCAACCGGAAAAATTTTCGGGACCCGCCCGGAACATTTTCGGGACTTGCCCGGGACATTTTTGGGACCCGCCCGGGACATTTTCGGGACCTGCCGGGGACCCACCCGGGACATTTTTGGGACCTCCTCGGGACCCGCCCGGGACATTTTTATGACCTGCCCGGACCCACCTGGGACATTTCTGGGACCTACTCGGGACATTTTCGGGACCTCCCCGAGACTCGCCCCAGACATTTTCGGACTTGCCCGGACATTTTCGGGACCTCCCCGGGACCCGGCCCGAGGATATTTCGGTACCTGCCTGAGACATTTTCGGAACCTCCCCGCGGACATTTTCGGGATCCGCCCGGGACCCACTCGGAACATTTTCAGGACCTTCTCGAGACATTTTCGGGACCTTCTCGGGACATTTTCGGGACCTCCTCGGACTCGCTCGGGACATTTTTCGGGACTTATCCGGGACATTTTTGGGACTTGTCCGAGACATTTTTGGGACCTTCCCGGGACATTTTTGGGACCTGCCCGAGACATTTTCGGAACCGCCCTTAGAACATTTTCGGGACCTGTCCGGGACATTTTCGGGACCCGCCCTAGATATTTTCGAGACCTGCCCGTGACATTTTCGGGACCTCGCCGGGACATTTTCGGGACCCGCCCGGGACATTTTTGGGACCTTCCCGGGACATTTTCGGGACCCGCCCGGGACCCACCCGGGACATTTTCGGGACCTGCTCGGGACATTTTCGGGACCTCCTCGGGACCCGCTCGGGACATTTTCGGGACCTCCTCGGGACCTGCTCGGGACATTTTCGGGACCTTCCTGAGACATTTTTGGACCCGCCTGGGACATTTTCGGACCCGCCCAAGACATTTTCGGGACCTCCTCGAGACATTTTTCGGGACCTCCCGGGACTCGCTCGAGACATTTCGGGACCGTCCGGAACTTTCGGGGACCTGTCGAACATTTTCGGGACCTGTCCGAGACATTTTCGGGACCTCCCCGGGACATTTTCGGAACCCGCCCGAGACATTTTCGGGACAATTTATATTAATTTTTTAAAATTGTGATAAAAAAATAAATTTTTTTGGTTAATATGATTGGTTGAAAATATAAAAAAATATTTGCGATTTTCCGTGTGCGCCAAACACCGGAAAATATTTTCGGCGAAAATCATTTTCTTGAAAATCAATTTTCTAAAAACTATTTTCCGACGAAAATCATTTTACGTCGAAACAAACGGGCCTTAGTGCTTTAATATCATAAAGAGACCTCAGACCTTCACAGAGAGAGAAATGGAAGGAGAGAAAGGGCCGGTATGCGTTACAGGTGGTACAGGGTTTCTAGGATCATGGTTGATCATGAGGCTCCTTGATCGTGGTTACTATGTCCGAACCACCGTTAGATCTGACTCTTGTAAGCCACTTCTCTGCAAACGCCATAGAAAATGCATGCATGCGCCTGCTCTTGCTCTTGTACGTGGGGTTCCATTTTGGGTATCTTGTGCTGTGGGCCGGGTATCTTTTTGTATATACTGTTTTTTTATTTCAACGGGTCGTTTTATTTTATTTATTTTTTGCTCCGGAACTTTTGGGAGACCTTAAATTCACGACCCGTATGACTAATTTTAAATTTCAGCCTCAGGTCAAATATTATTTTTATTTCTTATCAAAATTCGTTGAATATAAAAAAGAATTCTTTCGTTCAAGGTATCAGTGTCTTTAGGAACTTGAAAAAGAATCTTTTAAAAAATGATTAGAGTAATGATACAAGTTATTTTGTATATTTATTTTGTGTCAATTAAAAGTGATGTGGTTTTAAAAATTACCATTAGATCAAAAGTCAATAATTATCGATAATAAATTTAATAGTGATTTTAAAAGTTACATCACTTTTGGTTGACAAAAAAAAGACATGAAGGGTAACATATATAATTACTCTAAATTTAATTGTTATATGTTATTAAAACATGTAATTTTTACATGCAATTCGTTAGTTATACTTGTAAAAATTACATGTTTTAAGAACATACTATAGATATTAGACCAAATTAAAGAAATCAACTTAAAGAAAAATTGTCTCTTATCTTTTATACATTTAGATTTTTGAAGTTTCATGTGTATTATGTTTAGACAATAAATTAGCTCCAAAATACGCCAACCCGGTATTGAGAAATTATATGGTTATCAAATTTTTTTACTGTGAGATGGGTACTAAAATAATATGTAGCTTATTTATTAATATTTCAAACATTTTTTTTTCTTTTAATTCTCTTCAATAAATAAACTCCACATAATTTTGATACACATCTCCTAACATTTCTCAAAGCAAATTGATAGAATTTCATCATTTTGAGCAGAGCAAAAGAAAGATATTAGCTTTCTTACAAGTCTGCCAGGAGCATCAGAAAGGCTCCAAATCTTCAACGCAGATCTCAGTGATCCAGAGAGTTTCAATGCACCCATTAAAGGATGCATTGGCGTCTTCCACGTGGCTACTACGATTGATTTTGAAGACAAGGAACCTGAAGAAATAGTGACCAAAAGAGCAATCAGTGGAGCACTTGGTATCTTGAAAGCATGCTTAAATTCTAAGACTGTGAAGCGAGTTGTATACACTACCAGTGGATCAGCTGTTGTTTTAAATGGCCAGGAGGTAGATGAAATGGATGAGAGCTTTTGGAGTGATGTAGATTTCATTAAAGCTCGAAAGCCATTTGGAGGTTCAGTTTCCTACATGATTTCCAAGACATTAACTGAAAGGGCAGCCCTTGAATTTGGAGAAAAACATGGATTGGATGTCGTCACCGTAATTCCTTCCTTCGTTGTTGGACCCTTCATTTGTCCCAAGTTCCCAAGCTCAGTTCGCTCCATGTTGGCTATGGTTCTCGGTATTTGTTTTCATTTTTCTTTCCAAAAATTTACTAAATTGTTCATGTGGTTTAATCGTTTTTTCAAATTACGTACGTGAATTCAAACCCTTTTTTTTACGACGAACGGAGTGAAAATTTCAAACCGTTAGATTCGTGTAGAATTCACATGTTGTGTCAAAAATTGCCAACCGTAAGTTTGACCAAATAATTTCATTGAGATAACTGTATAACAAATAAATCCCTCCATATAAATTCGGATCATTTTCTTCGAACATGATCCTCATTATTAAATTATAAATTTACCTCAAATAACATCTTACAACTTAAGGATTCTGATCGATACAGGTATTTCTAGATGCTCTTTTTCCTACGGAATCTCTATTAATTATTTCTTGTAGGTACGTTTTGTTGTTACAGTAAAAGAGGATTTGGTGTCAATTGCCGTATGGAAATGAAAGAAGCCAAGCTTTAATTTACATATATATGAAGAACTTGTTTTTCTAGAATTTCCTGAAATGGAATTACTTCTAAGTTCTAACTTATACCTCTGCAGGTGACAAGGAGCAATATAGTTTACTTATCAATACATCTGTGGTCCACGTACGTAGATGACGTAATCAGAGCACATATTTTTCTCCTTGAATGTCCTACTGCAAAAGGAAGATATATTTGTTCATCAGATGTCCTAACAATTGAACAGATGTCTGAATTTCTTTCTGCTAGGTACCCAGAATTTCAAATACCAACACCAGAGTGAGTTCAATTATCCTTCTCCATTTAGTATATATAGAAACTAAAATCTCAAATCTTCTTTTCCTTTAATCTCAAAGTTAAGAAGAAAATGTTCCCTTTTGTGCAGTTCTTTGAAGGAAATTGAAGGTTACAAAATACCGACTCTCTCATCAAAGAAGCTATTAGATTCTGGCTTCAAATATAAGTATGGGCTCAATGAAATGTTCGATGGAGCTATTCAATGCTGCAAAGAAAAGGGTTATCTCTAGTTCAATGCTCAATGCGTAATAGAATCTGCCATTAGTTTGTGAAATTTATGTAAGGTGTGTGATACACACTCCAGCCTTGATGTAATCTTGTAACTTAGAAATTAATAAGGAGTAAATCTCCATTTATGTTCTGCATTTATTTTTTAGTCTAATAAGGAATATTTTCTAAGTCTTAGGTTGATTCTGATTTTATATAAATCAGAATCATAGTATGGAAAGGACTTAGAATGGAATCAAATAAAATTATAGTCTTAATCAAACTAAGTCTTCTATTCTTCTATGTAACTATTCTTTTATTTAAAGAAAAAACTATCAATAAACAAATAAGAGTTGAATATTGTTTATAATACAGTTTTGTTGTGTTTTGAAAGTCAAAGCTCTCTCGAAATAGCCATTGAAAATCATGGTTTTCTCGAAGTAGTTGATTTATCCTTTTTATTATTTTATAACTAATGGCTTTGCATTAGGACTTGATTTATTCTGTCTTTTCCCTCATGGTACTGTAAAAAAGCTATAGCATACATGTCGTGATAGAGTTTCAAGCACGTATAAAGTGTATAAGCTTTTAACAAGTCTAAAGACTTGCAGTGTAATAGAGTCCTAGTTTTATTTGCCTTTCTATTTATCTTTTAGTAGTAGTTGAATTATATATTATTATTGTCTTTATCTTCGGTTGTCTATTAAGTATTGCGTCCATAGTCTCTTGGTGGCATCCCATTAGGTATAAGATGCAAATCTCATCTAGTGCAAATAATTTCTTGAGCCACGTCCGCCGATGAAGTTAGAGTCTTATCTGATTCGTGTAGAAGGAGTGCTTTGCATGAGTTCGAAATTTGCCTAACAAAAGTGGGTGCATGAAGTGGTATTGCCTTAAAGAGATTATTCGTCATAGTATTGCGTCCATAGCCTAAGTCTAAATCTAAGTCTTCCTTCACTATGTGTTGAATCCACAGTATTTCTTTTTGTCTTGTATTTGTAGAACAAATAATACTATAAATAGGTGAGCAATGTAACAACGGAAGAATGAAGCATTATTAAGAATTTGTGGTTTTTTTTCCAACCCTAATTAGATTTATTTGTGAGCTTTTCTTCCTTAAAAGAGTTTATATTATCAATATATTTATGTTATTAGTTATATATGGGGTTTCATCATGCTGTAGTATTGTTAATGGTCCAGATTTAACTTACTGACTGCTTTCTACTCGATACCGATTGCTAGCATGGAAGATTTGCTCATGGGAAAATTGATCATGAATGTGGTGTCTTTTTGTTGTACCTAAGAGAGATTACATGGTAAAAAAAAGAAAGAGAGATACATGGTATCGTTTCTGTTAAAGATGCTTTTAAATACAAGCTTTTGCGGCTGTCCTGGTTTAAACAAAAGAAAACCTTAATTTATGCTTCAATTCACTTCTAACATACTCATAGAGTATCTTCAACAATACTACGTAAAATACTCTATCAGATTTTTTTTTCTCCTCTATTTTCTTTTTAATATTATTTTCATTCTTTTTTAATTATATTCTTGCCAACCCTCTTATTTCAAACATCTATCTTTTCTCACTACCATATTTTTCCAACCGTCATTTTTTTTTTTAACAGTCATATTGCCAACGGTCAAACAAAATTTCTGTTGAATTGTATTCACTTTACTTTTAATGCTACAAAGTCACAAAAACGTAAATGCAAACATAAAAATTTAATGTCCGTTAAGTTGAGAACGCCTGCGGAGAAACAATGTAGCAAACGTAAAGAACCACAAACGTTATTTGCTTAGAAAAAAAAAAAAAAAGAACCCAAAACGTTGAAAAAATCAACTTTTAAAAATCCCCAAGTAAATGCATAATTTTGAAATTACTCACTCACTTTATAAAAATCAACTTTTACTAAATTTTTTCGTAGATTTGAAAGAGCTCACTCCGTGTGTTTTTCGTCCAATTATGAAAGACTTTTTATTTGAAAGAGTATGTCACCATTCCCATAAATGACGCTGCCACCGTAACCCAATTTTCTTTTTTAAAAAATTTTCAAAAAAAAAAAAACTTAAGAATTATGATGGCCGCCCACCCTAACATAACATTGAGGATGGTGCAACCACCCTCGTGCCATTGGGGGTGGCCGTAACCACCCCTAAGTGTCGTTAGAGGTGGTCTTGTCCACCCCCGATGTTATGTTAGGGTGGTCGGCCACCCATAATTCTTAAGATTTATTTAAAAAAAAATTTGTTATTTTAGGAATTTTTATTCAATTCTTGTGAGAGCATCATATGTTATTACCAAACAAAAGAATATGAATGATTATTCTATTTCAATTTCTTGTATTCCCAATAATGCCAATTCGTGTTCCTTCCTAAAGGAATAACTAAACGTGTCATTAGAAGTTTGTATGTGTTCATATTCGACCTATGTTATTGCTATTCTTCTTTTTTCTTGTTCTTTTTTTTTCGCAATACAAGGGCAAAAAGGGATGACACCCCAGCGGGGCGGGCCCGGGGGGTGGTGGGGGAAAATCACACATACTCCTTAAATTTATATCCAAATTGCAATGTTTTATCTAAATTTTAAAAAGTTACAAATGACCCCAGACTACTTAGCACATTCACTTGGCCCCCTTAGCTAGGATTTCAAATTTTTTAGATTGTGTGGGACATTGCAATTTGAGTAGGACATTGCAATTTGAGTATAAGTTTGAGGAGATAAGTGTAGTTCTTAAAAAAAAAAAACAAAAACAAAAACAAAAATAATAGAAAAGTTCTAAGGATATCAATTGAGGTTAATCCCATTAAAATGTAAATCAAGTTATGGCGAACTAGGGCTGACAATTTTTTACATAATTCATAAATTTGATACGAAACTCAACACGACATTAACGGGTTAAAGCTAAAAGGTATGACCAATTTAATTAAATGAATCGGGTTATAGTTAACTTATATAGTCTTATATTTATATTTTGACATAACTCAAACTCGACACGCGATATTTAAAGCTGTCAAATTTTGATACAATCCGCGAATTTGATATGAACTTAACATTAAATTAACATATTAAAGTTGAAGGATTTGATCAGTTTAATAAAATAGTTTAAGTTATAATTAACTTATAAAATCTTATATATCTATGCTTCAATACGGTGGACGAGTGAAGTTGAAGGGTAAATGGGAATTTTTGCCGCACTAGGGGCCAATGTGTAATTTCGTCCAACCTTGAAACGAGAAATCGTCACAATTTACACCTAAAGACAACACGACGCCGCATTAACATGTAAATTTTGAAGCATTTGCTCGTCCGTAAAACGTTTGGCGAAATTCCCGTTCCAAATTACACGCGTCCCCTCGCAATATAACGACCTTCTCAGACGATTCCTCCTTTCTCGTCTCTCAAACACACGCGCAGCTCTCTCTCTCTCTGTGATTTCATTTTTCTGATTTGTGCTTGAAACCAAATCTTCTGCTGCAACAATGTCATTTTCGGATTCGGATTCCTCCTCTCATGGCGGAGCTACAGAGTACAAAACCTTCCGTCAAATAAGCCGTGACCGTAAGCTCTCTCTCTCTCCTCTCACTGTCCTTCGAATTATCTTTTTGAATTCCGGTCCGTTTTCCGTTTGTTTCCCGGGGAAATATGTGAACAGAAACGGAATCAAGGTTTTAAAGCTCAAATTTATTGAAAGAAAACGAATCGAAATTCTAAGGTAGAAATCTAAGCGGCTCTGTCAAGTTTCAGGTTCATCTTAGACTCCGTTTGGTTGCAGAGAAAACTGTGGAAGAAAAGAAATCACATTTCGAATATTACGATAACATTGCGTGATTAAGTTCGAACGTTGAAACTGTTTTAACAACTGATGCAATTTTCGTCCGTTCTGTGGGAACTTTTCGTCGTTTTCAAAAAACGGCAGCCGTTTATTTGAATAGAAAACTGCAAAATTGTAAAGAACTGAAACGACGGAAACGTTTCTGTCGTCTGTGAAAGTTAACTAAAATATAGTCGTTCATGGTGAATATCTAATCGGTTTGTGTATACATGTGAAAAGGCAGTCGTGTGTAAATGGAGTAAACGGAGCAACCACTCATTTCAAAAAAAAAAACGGAGCAACCATAAACGACAGTCGCTTTTCTAGAATAAGTACGGACGGTAATGGTCGCCGGCCAACCCTTCCTCCTCGGCCTACTGTCCATGACCCTGTACCAATCGGTGACTCGAGTATCATCGGAAACCATAGTTTCCGGCGACTTGTTTCTTGCCATGCAAGTGATTCACTTGCAGCCCCCACTCTCCATTTCGCTAATCATGACAACCCCGTCAGATCAGTGCATTCTAGAATGTGTTAGAGATTTAGTGAAGTAATAAAGAACAATTCAACAATGAGACATTGTCGAAATCTCTGTTAAATTTGGAATTAAACTGGTAACACCGTTTTAGTAACATTGTTGTATGTGTTGGTTTTTATTTGAATTTTTCGGCGAATTAAGTTTGTGCCATTATTGTATGTGCTGGTTTTTCTTCATTATCTGTCAAATGTAATTATTTTGGTGGTTTTTTTAGGATTGTTGTATGAAATGCTTGGATCCACAAAAACTGGGGATTCAAAGTCAACTTGGAAGGTGCGTTCATTCTTCTTTTTTGAATATATATGGTTTTTAAAGAGCTATATATATATATGTTTTTTTATTTTATTTTTTGTGGTTGCTAATATGTACTTATTAGGGTAGAAGAAGCTTGATTTGGGTTTGTCTTTAAGTGGCATTATGCTAGAGATAAGCTTGTAGTTTCTATTCATTTATTTGTTTACTTTTTAATAGCAAACCTCGGTTTGTTCGCTGTAAATGCTGTTTTTCTGGATAATCTAGGTATCCTTCTTGTTTATAGTGTGTTTGGCAAGTTTGAGAGAAAAGAAGTTAGGAGAAGATGAATAAATAAGAAGTGAAGTGAAGTTTGTAGTACATTTTTTTGTTTTGTAATGGAAAGAAGAGAAGAGAAAATAATCGTCAAAAAGGTAGATTCCACCAAGATTGTTTAATATAAAACCTTTTTAAGTGTTGTACATGGACACTTCTTTTTACTCTCATCAAATCCGCCCAATTTTAGGCCGAAGTATAATGGGCTCTATTTCCTTCCATGATTCCATCTGGCGGTGGAGCTAGCAAATTTTCTCAAGGAAGGCCAAGGCTATTTAGTTATATGAGAACTCTTAAGACTAATAACCTGTCTAGATGTCATATAGTAAGAGATACATACCACAAGTCAAATCCACTACATTTATTTATGTACTGCACAAATGTGAAATTGATAGGTATCATGTAGGAACTTAAGTTGTTTTAAGTTTATATATTTGATTAGCCACATTGATGACATAATATTAATTATAGTAGAATGTAAAATCTTAAAAGATATCTCTTATTAGTTATGAACAATTTTTAGAATTAAAAATATAAATGAAAAAAAAAAAAAAAAAAAAAAACCTAGAAAAAGGGTTATAACGAGTAAGAGAATTGTCTTGGAATTATGGTGAGCCAATTGAAATGGTTGGACATGAAAAATAAAAGAGGCATATAAAAATCAAGGGGAGGCATACGCAAATTATGGCAGCCAACAATGATAAAAATCTCACTATAATGGAGGGATTGAAAATGTCAAGGGGACATCACTCCCTCTGCCCCTGCTTCCATCTCTCTTCACTTGTCCCTTTGTTAAATGTCTAACAAGGGTC
Source organism: Betula pendula (assembly GCA_900184695.1). Classification (NCBI taxonomy): domain Eukaryota; kingdom Viridiplantae; phylum Streptophyta; class Magnoliopsida; order Fagales; family Betulaceae; genus Betula; species Betula pendula. Next base: position 180,856 of record FXXK01000541.1, on the reverse strand, counting down.
CATACTGTTAAAGTATTGATTAAATGATTAAATTTATTTCTTCCTATCAGTTTAAGTTTTTGGGATAAATGGTCATTTAAAATGGTATCAGAGTCAAAGGTCTTGAGTTCGAACCTTAACTCCGTCATTTACCTCTCATTTTAATTAAATATTCCACGTGTTGGATCTCACATTTTAAAAGGAAGTTTGAGCTCACACGTGAGGAAAAGTGTTAAAGTATTTGATTAAATGATTAAATTTACCTTTTCTTATCAGCTTAAACTTTTGGGATAAGTAGTAATTTAACATATACTACTGTGTTACTATGTATTTATTCTTATTTGACATGCTATTCTTCCTTTTTTGTTTGGTGGGACCAGTATTTGGTTATGTTGTCCTTACTATTTTATATTGTGAAGGCATGGGTAGCACTCCGTGGGGTTGTCTATGATAAGTATGTAAATAACTTATTTGTTTCACAGGTACTTATCATGGATAAAGTTACTGTGAAAGTCATGTCTCACTCATGTAAAATGGCAGACATTACAGACCAAGGAGTTTCACGTAAGTGTCAAAATAGACCTCGCCTGTAAATTTTTGCTCACTTTTTTGGCGTAAGATTGCTTCTTAACATAGTTTCTTGTTGTGATGCCTTCAATATTGGCTGAATGCAAACTTGTACCCATTTTCTCATGGTTTTGAAGTTCCATCATACTGCTTAAATTGTCTGTTATCCATCAGCTTTCAATTTATGGTCCTAGTCATTTCAAATTACTAGTTTAGAGCCAACTATATCAAGCAAATACTTGTTTGTTTAGATTGCAGTAAGCTAGCTGCCTTGCGCATGTCATTGCTTTTAAGTCCACTTTAACAACTGTAGCAAAACAGCTTCAAAGTGTGGTTATTGAATGGATTGGTATTTTCACTTACCAAAAATCTTCTTTCACTGCAGTAGTCGAAGACCTCTTCAGGAGAAGGCAACCCTTGCCATCCATGGATGCTATTTATTTCGTCCAGCCATCAAAAGAAAAGTACACCATTCTTTTTTTCTTTTTCATATTTTTTTTCTGTAGTTGCTTTCAAGAGAAAGTGCATCCATGTACATTCTTTAACATACACAATCATGGATGTTTTCACTAGATTTGTTTATGGTTCTCCATTAAGTCATGAAGGTGTTCTTGTTTGTAATAGTAAATCAAATATTACATCTTTTTACTATGAAACACTTGGATAGTCAGCACAATTTTTGGATATGAGCATAAAATTTTCTACATTTTGGAGCTATAAATTTCTGCTCTGCTATAATGGGACAATCATACTAGCAAAGTCTTAAGCTTGCACTTTTTTTTTTTGGCGGGGAGGATGGGTATTGCATCTCCAAGAAACTGGCTTTAGGGTTCAATCATCCAATTCTTGTACTTGATTTGGCCTTAAGTGAAGTCAGAAGAGCTCTATTAGATTCAGATGAGAAGATTATCTGTAAGAACTACATAGGGATCCAGTCTCTTTATATTGTGAATATATGGAACTTTGGAGTTACCAACAAGGTGTTATCAAAGAGACAGATCACTTTATGTATGAAACTTGGTTTTCTAATATCTCATATGCCTACTTATCAATTCGATGTTTCTGTGAATCAATATTGTCCAATGGTTTCCAAGTTTTGTTTGTATCACAATTTAGAAATGGCTGGGTTTCATAGTTAACAGTGATAGTTAAATGCGTCTCCTAATTCCCATAGATCTAACTTCTACATTTCGTTTTTTGCCTTTCCATTTCCTGAATGCTCTGCTTTCTTCTTCCCTTGAGTATTGTCTATATGACTGCATCCACAGTACGGATCCATTTTAACCCTGTATTTTTGCTAGCATGCAGTGTTATTATGTTTTTGTCTGACATGTCTGGAAGGGAGCCTTTATACAAGAAGTATGTGAAGAATTCTAATTTTTCACAAATTCTAGTTTTTTTTTTTTTCTTTTCAGAATTGCAGCCAGCATTATTCTGATTACTGTTTGTTTTTTCATTACTGTTCTACTCTTTGGGTTCCAGGGCATTTGTATTTTTCAGTTCACCAATCCCAAAGGAATTTGTAAATCACATCAAGAGTGATACAAGTGTATTACCTCGCATAGGTGCATTGAGAGAGGTCAAGATCTTCACTTTGTTTTTCTATAGATTCTCAGTAGACATAAGTTTGCTAATTTTTCATGAATTATATTGTGTAATCATTTCCTTTGCTTGGTATAATGCAGATGAATTTGGAGTACTTTCCTATAGATAATCAGGTATTTGCCAACATCTCTTCTTTCATTTCTCCTGATGCTATGTTGATCAATGAGTGTCATATTATTTTAAAGGGTAATCAATTAAATCCAATTAGTTTTAGATCTCCTCTGTTGCAAACCCCATCATCTTGAAAAGCTTTATTTCTTATATATATTACTTGAATTCTGTATTAATAAATTATTATTTGTATGATGAGTTCCTAGTTACAAATTCTTTGTGGAAGGGTGTCCAGAGTTCTCTTTCTGCATTGTTTTTGAGAGTTCACTTCAATGAATGATTGACTCATAAGTTGAACAACTTCATGCTCGAGCCGTTGCGCGTTAGCGCATCTGTTTTCTTGCTCCCCTCCCTTTACTAAACCATAGGGAGCCCAAGTAGTTTACCGAGCAAATTTAGTCGTCGTGACGATACCTTTCTTAGTGGAAGATCGGAAAAGACTTCTCTTCATCACGAGACTGATCGGATCTGCTTAGACACCCGAGAGACCTCCACATGGCAGGCTAAAAGAGTAAGAGGACAACATGCAAAGCGTTATGCTTTCATTTCTTTGTTGAGATTGAAATAAAGTTCTTTAAAAAGTTTAAAAGAGGGTAGCTAATGCACACAGGCCAAAAAGGACTTCCTTATTATCTTTCATAGTAGTCTCAATGAGTAGTAGTTTGAAGCCTTAAGAAAAGAAACCGGTTTTTTTGGCACTCGGTTCCTTCATCTTAAGTCAAGTTCAGTTTACTTTTTCAATTTTTTGTTATGGATTCCTTGTCGATTCTTCCCCTCGTTCCTTTTATCTTGGGCATCTCACTTGGAATGCAAAGCATTCTTTTTGACCTTGTACTATGGTACACTTAACACCAACAAAATCTCAACGAAATAAAATCAAACTACAAGCAACTGCCTCACTACTCTTCCTAAAGTGAATTCTTCCATCAGAATAACTAGACTTTCCAGAATCAAATAGATATTCTTTAAGATTAGAGCAAGCTTTTTTAGGATATCAAGAGTTCGTAATAGAGATTCCTTTTGTTTTTGTTTTTTGGGGGGAAACCAGGAGCAAAAAAGGATGGCATATTCATTTGTTTAGTTTAACCACTATCTCATCCCTTCCCTACAATGAATTCTAGCTTTATTGAGATTTGTTAAACCTATGTTCCTTTCTCTGTCATGCTTTTTACCAATGTAATTTATATGACATTGGTGTTGTTGGATGAAATGCTACTTACTTATGAGGGTATTGCAAAGTTTGTGTGATGATGGTCGTAATTACGTGTCACGTTGAGGGCAACTTATGATGTAATGGGGTTTGCAGACTATGCAGGTTACAGAAATTTCTACAAGTGTTTTTGGGGAGCCAATTCAGCTGCCCATTTTAACTAAGTGTTGCTCACAATGCTTGGTGACAGATGGTCCTTAAGCTAGAAGAATTGGCTTTAATAAATGGTCACCTATTTTTAACTATGACTGTAATTAGTATATGCTGAAATCTTACTTGCTGGTGATTCTGAGACATATCGGATATTTTTATTACGTTGAACCCAGGTGTTGCTTTGAAATACTTAAACAAAAGTGAAGTATGCAAAATAAGTATGCGTGACACAGAAGTGTCAAGGATTAATACGGAGTGTTAAAAGCAAGTCTTGACAATGTCATTCGAATGATCCTATGGCTCGTTCGAAATGGATTCATATAGATCACACAGATTGCATCGGTCGACCTTTGTGCATTGGTAGATAGCTCAATCAACCACTGTTTGACCGTGCCAAACAGAATGCGTTGGTAGATAGATGGGCTGACCTCCACTTTGACCAGCACCTGTACAGAGTGGTAGCTAGGGTTTTTTCCTGCTTTTTTTTAAATATGTTTTTGCTTGTTTTTAAGGGTATTTTCTTCTTAGTATGTTATTAGAATAGGGTTTTATGTTGTAGCCTATTTAAGGCATGTTTTGGGCCTTCTTTAAAGAGATATTTTGAGAATTAAGTTTACTTGACTAAAAGTTTCAGCCTTTAGCTTCCAAGAAGAACATTTTCATTTTCTTCTTTCTGTATCTCTAGGTAATCTCCCATTGAGTGGTGAGCTTAACGATTGTTTTGTATCTCATGAAGATTTTTTCTCGAGTGGTGAGCGTGTGAAACTCTATATCCCTTGGGTGGTGAGTTGTGATCTTAGTAGGCTTTCATTGAGTTTGTGCTTGTGTTTCTTTTCCATCAATTTTTTTCCCGGCATCAATGTGACTTACTTATTTTTAAATTACTTTATATAAGAAATATTTGGCCTCTAAATAATAACCATAAATTTTTAACTAGCCCTACAAGAATAAGCTGCTTGATACTATTGGATTCAAAGAATTCCTGCAATCTTCCTTTGCTTTGAACCTAGGAAATACAAAATGTCTTCTACGAGTCTTTTGATCTTTTTAATTACACTAGGGTATACCCGATCCATTTGAGTTGAGTCTAGTCCCTACTGTATATGACTCCCTTGACTTGTCATGTATGGTATTTAATTACACTAGGGTATACCCGATCCATTTGAGTTGAGTCTAATCCCTATAGTAGATGACTCCCTTGACTTGTTGTGTATGGTATTTCCTTCTCCCCAAGCCCCTCATAAAATAAATGTACCATGAGGACTTGAACTTGGTTTTAAAGGGTGCATACTCATAATACATAAATGGAAAGTATCTGCTGTCTGTCTATGATGATAAAAGCACAATTTGTAACAATAAAGACCAAGGAAGTAAACTGATGAGATTTCTCCACACCAAAGTTGCAATAAGGAGCTGTCCCGCATCTTAATTGGACTTCTCTTGGGCTTTTTCTCCAAGAAAAAGCAAACAGCCAAATTATAAAATAATTTGAAGCAATTAAGAAAACACTGAAACTTTATAAACTGTACACTGGGCCCTCAAAGTTTCCAAGCACCAAAAGCAGTGCCATTGAAGAATTTGGGGAGGTAAAACGAAAAATAAATAAATAAATAAAAAATTGGGGGGGGGTCAGGGGGGGTTCAAAATTTAATTTTTAAGAGACCATAGGGGTATTTTTTAAAAAAATTGGGGAAATCATGGTGGCTTGGGGGGAGCTCCGCCCCTGATTACATCTTTGGGTTTATGGGGCCAAGAAAGATGCAATTTAAATATTTGCATGATGTGAAGAGCTTATTTTGGAAGTCTCAATCCATGAGGATCATATGCTTTTTTTCGCCTTCATGACTCTTACTTCATTTTCTTAATCTCAGGACAATGAACTTGCTTTTAGTTAGACTTTTACACTTAATAATGTCTGTATATGTTGAATATATTGTGGTGAAGGTTCAACCAAGTTGCAAAATAAATCTCCAAGAAGTCCTATAGGGAAATTTTTATGTTCTCTAGACCATTCTACATTTGGCTACTCTAAGTATCTGAAGGCAATGACATTTAGGAGTATACTACTGTTGAGCATCCCAACCATATTTATTTTGTCTTTTGTTCTAGCCATTTGAAAATGCTTTGCCTGCTGATGTTCCTTTAATGCAGGCTTTTATCACTGATCATGAAAGAGCATTGGAAGAACTCTTTGGCGATGTTGAGAATCCTCGCAAGTTTGATGCTTGCTTGAACATGATGGCAACTCGAATAGCTACTGTTTTTGCTTCATTGAAGGTATGAATCTTATACCCCAAAATGTTTTTCTTGTGATTAAATGTGGCTTTCCTTATTGCTTATGATCAACCTTTCATGCTTTATTATTGTCTGGGTATAAATTGTGGAAGTTGTAACAACTTTCTACTTCAGTTCTTTGTTTTTAGTTACCACAAGTGCGCACTGATATTGCATGTGGCCGATCTCAAGTATCATCTTGTAGCACCAGGCTTAAAGAGCTCTTATATATCTTCACTCAAATCCATGTGTTAGCTTCATTTTTATTATCATAGGTGTGCTTAAACAATCTGAAGTATAATTTAAATTATGCTCCATCCTTCCTGTTTATTCAAACAATGTCTTTTAATTCATTCAACATAGAATTTGTCACTTATAAGAATATTATATAACTACGAAGCACTTAATAAATAATGATTATTGTGGAGAACAGTGTATAATTGGAATTTTACTGAATATCTTTAGAGTCTTCTCTTTTTGTTTGAATTGTCAAATTAGGATGACTAGAATGACCTTATTCTTATCTATTTTATTATGTTTAAGTCTCATCCCTGGTTTAACTATGATTAGTGCAACAAAGCCTTAGCACAATTATTTGTGGTTGGTTAGAGTCATCGTTAAGCAGGAATGTGAGTAATAGGTTTATGATGCTTGATAACCTGAGACTAAACTCATTATTTGGGCTTGGGTCTAGCTGCTCTAATGCTAAATCACCAATTATCCTAAAGCTTAACCAGATAAAAAATTGTGAATACAATCATTTAATTAATATTTTAACAATCCCCTTCACATGTAGGCTCAAACTCGCTCTCAACAAATGAAACCCAACACATTAAATATATAAATGAAATTGAGGGTAACTTATGGAATTAAAGTTCGAACTCAGGACATTTGCTAGAATACCATGATAAATCATTAATTATCTCAATAGCTCTGATACCATGTTTGAGTCTTACTTGTTAATTGGAAAGTTTGAGTCTATAGGTGGGGGAGTTTGTTAAAATATTAATTATATGATTAAATTCACCATTTTATATAAGCTTAAGCTTTTAGGACAATTGGTAATTTAACAATTAGGACTTAAAAGTTACAAATACATTGTTGATTTTATGTGTAACTTTAGCATAATATTACATGTGGTTTACTGTTTGAATGCATCATCAGTTTTTTACATGTGGGAACATTGAGTTCCTGGATAATTGAATCCATGCTCTTTATAAATTACTATAGAAATTTGTGCATACCTTTGCATTTTCTCAGGAGCTGCCATTTGTGCGGTATCGTGCTGCCAAGGCACTTGATGAATCTACAACAGCACCATTTTGTGATTTAGTCCCTACAAAGCTTGCTACTGCAGTTTGGAACTGTATTTCGAAATATAAATCTACCATTCCCAACTTTCCACAGACAGAAACATGCGAGCTGCTCATCTTGAATAGATCTGTTGATCAGGTCATATTAATTTTTCCGTCATGACTTTTTTTTGTATGCCTTTTCAGTTTGAATTTATTAAATGTGTTGAGGTTGCATTTATAGATTGCTCCTGTCATACATGAATGGACTTATGATGCTATGTGCCATGATTTATTGGATATGGATGGAAATAAATATGTGCATGAGGTATGTCTTCATGTTGTTTCTTTCTTTCTTTATCTTTTCTAGGTTTATTTTCATTCATTTTCCTTTTTCCATGTATTTTTATATCAATGGATAACATATATTTCATATTAGGTTCCTAGCAAAACAGGTGGTCAAATTGAAAGAAAGGAGGTTCTTCTGGAAGAGCATGACCTAATCTGGCTCGAGCTATGTCATGCACATATAGCAGATGTATGTCTATTGCATCTATATACATACATACATACAAGAAGTATATTTATTTCTTTTTGGAGATATTGTAAGCGTGAATTTTTTTTTGCCACTAACTTGAATATCAGGCTAGTGAACGTTTGCATGAGAAGATGACCAACTTCGTATCAAAGAACAAAGCTGCACAAATCCAACAGAGTGGAAGGTTGGTACCAGCATCCATCTGTCATGCTTTCGAAAGTTTTGGCTATTTGATCTTGAACTTTGCATGTTACAAGGTTTTAGCTTATTATTACTATCTTGAAATTGCTTACTTATCAAAAAAAAATTAGGGTGTCAGTACATTATTATCATTTGTTTCACCTATAACATGAGGTCACTTATCAAAAAAAAATCATTTGTTTCACCTAGTTTGTGTTTCTTTTTCAAGCAATACAATGCCATATTTTCAATACAATGTGGATCATCTGCTACTTTCAGTATTGAATTCTCTTTCTATCTGATTGTCACCATTGTGTTACAGTATTTATTATGTCATCACTTAGACAATAAAGAACCATGAAGCAGAATCTGTGCTTCAACAAGAATTAGTCGTTGTTGATAGAAATTATCCTGTAGATAGAAATGAAACTGCTGCTCACTATAATTATGCATTTAAGTCAATATTTACTAAAGTTGGATACATTCGTGTAATACTTGCGTTATATCTGCATATAATGTGCTATATTTAGATTTTACACTGTTATAGCTGAGTAAATTATTAGCAGCATGGTCCTGTCGTGTTTTCATTGCAAAAGTTGTTCTCTTGCAAGAGTAGAATAAATATTGAAATATAATAAAGCCTGAGGAACAAAATACTATATAGGAGTGTAAAAAGAGTAAACCCAGATGTGTAATTCACAAATTTGATGGGGACTTTTGTGGTGATAGGTTGTTACTTTAGTTTCATCGCTGGTCAGATCTTTTGGGTGATCATTTCCCTCTTCTTCTTTTTTTTGATAAGTAAGAGAATATCATAAAAGCGCAAAGCCCAGCCCTATTACTCAAAAAGTATATAAGAGGAACGCCTAAATAGAAGAAGAAAAATGTACAAGGATATTTCCCTCTTCTTCTATGGGCATGGAACTTAGGGAGTTAAAGGTTATGTAATTAAAAGGTGATTGGAATGCGGGTGACCATTAGCAGGTGATTGAGAAGTGAGATGGGACAAGGAATATATAATACTGCAGGAAAAATGGTTATGGTATATGGGGCTTGAGCTTAGCATTGATCTAGGTGCTGAGTGTCATTTTTATGGCTTTGCAAAGCATGACTTGAATTTTGTTAAATTTTAATCAGTGTTGAAATTTATGATATTTGAAGTGCCATCTGTACAGATTGCACATAGCTTTTGATCAATATACTTCACATAACAATGTACATGGGCTTTGAGTTGCTGAGGTGATTAGAAATTAAGAAGGATTCAGGCCAAAATGGGGAGGAAAATACATAGGGTCAAAAGCTTTTTTTTTTTTTTTCCTTAATTTCACCATGCAGACTTTGCACACTCACTTGGAGTTGAAATTTGATTGTATCTAGGGAGGGAAGCGAACTATCTACACGAGATTTGCAGAAAATGGTTCAAGCTTTGCCACAGTACACTGAGCAAGTTGACAAGATTTCTCTCCATGTGGAGGTTAGTCTTCTTCTTTCAGCGTCATGTTTTCTTGTTGAATGTAATATGTGGTGTTTATTTCAAATAGAAATATTAAGTACTATAGCCATCAACATGCAACCTGAGAAAAAAAAAAATTGTTCTTTCTTTCTTTCCCAATTCTTTTGGTGTTTGACAAAGTTCAAGTTGCTGCATAATATTCTTATAAACTAGTTTAGTCTTGAACCAAGAGAAAGTAGAAACGAAAAAGATTACAGCACCATCTTTACTGTCTACATAAGCAAGGCAAACATGCAAGTCTTCAAAAGTTGCTCATAGCTTTAATCTGCAAAACTGGAGTGTTGTGTTTGGAATATATTCTGCCATCTGATATTTTGCTCTAAGAGTACAATTAGAAATAAATATTTTTTTGATAGTTGATAAACATCATAAAGAGTTGTCAGGGTGAATCCAGTGGTATGTTTGTTCCATTCTGGTTGTTTCGCTTGATTATTTCATTACAGATTGCAGGAAAAATTAACAGAATTATCAGAGAAATGGGACTTCGAGAACTTGGGCAACTGGAGCAGGATCTAGTTTTTGGAGATGCAGGAGCCAAGGATGTTATTAATTTTCTGAGGACAAAACAGGTGATATACTAAGGACATGTGTATGGATAAAGGCGATGTTCCGTACTTCTAAATACTTGCTAATGTCTATCCTTATTGAAAATTCTTTGTGCAGGACGCAACTCCTGAAAATAAGTTGCGTTTGATGATTATTTATGCATCTGTCTATCCTGAGAAGTTTGAGGGTGACAAAGCTTCAAAGCTAATGCAGGTGTCCACAAAATTCCAATTCTTGGTTTTTACAAATTAAAGAATCCAGTTGATTACTTTTCCTGGATCACCTCAAGGAATAACTTATCATATTAAGACCATTCAGTGCTTACTTCGCAACCTGAAATTACCATTTTTTTAGACCAGCAATATGGTTGTTACTTGGTTGTGCTTGTAATTAAATGCAATGTAAGAGTAAAAAAAGTTGGTTCATGTTGAGGGGCCTGAAATTTGATTCTGAACTTCCCTTTAAGGCTAATTAAAATGTACTTCACTGACTTGACCTCAGCTTCAGATAGTCTACATCTGCCACCAACTGCAGGGCCAGAGTCTTTCTCCTTTTTTTTTTTTTTTTTCTTTTTTGGTGGGGGGTGGGGGGAAATATGGGGAAGCGGGTAGGTGGGGTTGAAATTTTTTTGTTCAATTAATCAGTTGAACAAAATCTCTGTCCAGTTAAATTATTTTGATTTTTTTTAAGCAATGCAAGCCACGTTTGTTGGCTCAAATGGTATATTTGCTCACTGTTCTCATTGAAGATTACCTGGTGGATTTAATGTAAGTCTAAAATATTTTCATACTATTTAGGTGCTTGCAAGTTTCAAGCTCCAAAGCTTGTTAATTTCATTGGGAGATACTTTATACAGTTATAGTTATTAATACCTACAACGGATTATTAACAGGTAAAATGGTTCTAGATCAAACCTTTTTGGCTTGAGTGCATATCATGATTAAAACGGCTCAATTTCTGAAATTTTGGTGCCTTCTGATTGTATTGTTTCTGTTACTGGTTTTTTTGGGCCTTCAGTTATTGTTTTTTTTCCCTTGGTTTGTCTCCCAACCTGTTTCTCTTCCAATTTCTTTACATTAAGCATCTTTAACATCTATCTATTATTACCAAGTGTATATAAAGGTTGTAGCTGAGGAAATATTTCTTTTCGTAATTAATTATGTTAATTATTTTTTCTTTTATCTAATTAGCTGGCTAAATTATCACATGAGGACATGAAGATAGTAAACAATATGCAATTGCTTGCGGGATCATCAGATAATAAAAAGACAACCGGTAGTTTCTCACTGAAGTTCAATGCCCCGAAGGTAAAACTTGAAATGCTTATTGAAGACCCTGCCTGCACTAAAATAAAATTTAAGGAAAAGAAAAAGGGGGGGGGGGGGGGGGTATGCAAAATCTAATAGTTGATAAGCATTTTTTTTCCAGACAAAGCAAGCAGCAAGAAAGGATCGCACAAGTGTGGAAGAAACGTGGCAGTTATCACGATTTTATCCCATGATAGAGGTATCATACTACATGCAAGCCTCTCCATTTTATGCTGCCTAGAACATCTTCACATAGAGGTGTATCTTTCTGATTCCTTTTATAAATTTCATCGATGTTCAGTATTGCCTAATTTTACAGAGTTAAATATGAGTTCAGGTATGGTTTCTACATTGTCCTTATTGTATTGATGAAATCTAGTGCTGCATTTCAACTGTCCCCTTTTAGATGTAGTTTTCCATGTGATTTGACATGTGATGGCATCCACAGTATGAAGCACTGTCTAAGCCTGTGGAAATCAAACTACATGGATATATTTCGATTAAATGCTTGTTATGGTACTTTAACATCTTGTGGTGACGTTGATTAGTTTTGTGGGAGGCCATATATCATCTTTACTGGGTCTTTTATTGCTTTTATATGGCTATTCATGGGGCATGTAGCATCATAATTTTTATCATTTTAGAGACCATGGAAATACACTTCCTTTTTGGCCTACAACTACTCTTTCGTTGCTGGCCTATCACTAGCTGCTTTCTGGTCAGTCAACTTCGGCATTGCTCATATTGGTGGTCTAAACTAGTCATGTAACCGCCCAGTTTCACAAATGTAGCTGTGACAATAAAAACAAAGCCTATAATTTGAAATATGTGCAATTCAATAGTTATTCCAGTGTCATGTCTTAAGCATTTGGGTCAGCTGTAGTCATCGTGAAGTTGACTTTTCTGTGTCAACCGGTAGTAGCAACAAAGGAAACAAGGCAACATGAGGTCATTAAAGGAGTTCCTTGCCAAAAAGGATGTTTTCTGTGAAGACAATCATAAAAAAAGTTCATTTTAACTTGTTATGCATAAAAAACAGAAAAATCAGTTCTAAACTCATACTAGTCTATAAAAGCACATATGCTAGTATATAGTGTACATTGTCTATATATAATTGACAGTATCACACAGCACGGTTTTGTCTCAGGAGCTTATTGAAAATCTTAGCAAAGGTGAGTTAACAAAGAATGAGTACTCATGCATGAATGAACCAAGTCCAACCGTTCAAGGAGGCTCCCAAAGAGGTACCCAGAGTGCATCATTGCATCCAAGTCAAACTTCTGCTGCTCCTCTTTCAATGAGATCAAGACGGACTGCGAATTGGGCACGATCTCGTCATTCTGATGATGGATATTCAAGGTGATCTCACAACTTATTATTCCAGTTATTGGAGTAATCTGCTTTGTCCATTACTAGCATGTGCAGGTGAGACCATATGTCAGATCTGATATTTCTGTCAATATGATCTTATCTCACCAGCTCTTGACTATTTTCTGCTATATATTTTACATGGCACATGTTACCTGGTGATAATGTTTGGTTGATGATAGCAGTTCAGATGTTATTTGCATCAACAGATTGGAATTGCTACTTTCAACTCTCAAAGCTCTTGGATCTCAACTTCTTACTTTTCTGCTGTGTTTTGTAGTGACTCATCTGTGAGGCTTGCATCGACTGATTTCAAGAAGATGGGCCAACGTATTTTTGTATTTATTATTGGCGGGGCTACACGATCTGAAGTAAATTTTTTAAAGAACTTTTCCTTGTTTCTAGAACTCCAGTTATGGTTTGGATCTCACCTGATGGTTTTTTTTCTCTGATTCTACTGCCAGCTACGAGTTTGTCACAAGCTCACAACAAAACTAAGAAGGGAAGTAATCCTAGGTTCTTCTAGTATTGATGACCCTCTTCAATATATTACGGTAATAAATGCCTATTCGTCATTCTTTTTCTTGTTAGTTCATGCAGCATTCTATCGAATGGTCTTTTTCTTGTTAGTTCATGCTTGAAAACTTCCTTTATTAAATGATCTTTTTCTACCTAACATTGTAAGATCAGCTGATTGTGTATACATGAGGTTGAACATCTTTTCCATTTTCTAGCAATGGTTTGATGCTTTTAGAGGTCTGATTGAATCAAAAAGTGCCAGCTCTACCATATCCAAGCTGGTTTCTAGTTTCTATCCTCTCTTGCTCAGAAAAAAACAAGCTTCTACGATTGGTGCCTTTGTGGTCATTTCTTGTTTGCACTTCACTTCATGAAAGCATGTTTAAGTTTTGTTGGTTTTTAAACGTTCGTGGTAGGCGAAATAGCATATACAAAATTAGTCACAAACTGCACAGAAGCCTGCGGTTTTAGGTGGATTTTTCTTTGCTTCCCTTGAAGACCCTTAAGTATCTAATAGTTAGCAAAATTAGAATTAATATTTAGCCACGATAAGTTTGATTGCCGGTTTAGCTGCTCATGATTTTTGTTTACATTTTGCAGAAACTGAAACTGCTCTCGGAAAGAGATCTCTCACTGGACAGTCTCAGAATCTAAATTTTGGTGCCATAGGATTTTGTGAAATATGCTTTTGCTTAAAGGCAGCAGGTTGATTGTTGGCCCCCTCTTTTGTATTTATGATATGATTTTGTTCTCTCTTTCGCTTCAATATAGGAAACGCATTGCTGTCTTGATACATGGGAAATTGCAGAATGCTCCTTTTGTTTCTACAGAATCAGTGATGCTTGTGCTTTTCCTCAAAACTGTGCTGTCTTCACATGATGTCAAAAGTACTGGTGAAAAAGCACATGAGATATGTGTCTCAATCTCAACGGGTCTAGCTCCAACCAGAAGTCTCGACCCAAAACATTGTAATTCACATGGAAGAATTCTTCAAAAACATTCTTTCAAATCCTTCTGTTTTTTGGATAATGCTCGTGTCTAAATGTCCGCTTTTGACATAGCAATCTCTCCCTCATTCACTTGTCAGAAGAGAGAGATAGGAAGTTCAAAGTCAATTTTAGTTTGTTGCTTGCACAAAAAAAGTAAATTGTAGTTTGTAAGTGAAAAAAGTAAAAATAATAATAATAATCATCGTCTTATCTGGATAAGGGAGAATTTATTAAAAGGGAGGAGTTTTTTGGAGGATAGGAATTCCCCAAAATACTTTGTGGAGTTGGAGAAAAATCCTAAAATTGGGAGAAAGTGTGAGGAATTTCATAAAGTTTGAAGTTGGGGATGGAAATGATATTCAAATATGGTTTCAGAGTCGTGTGATGCTCATAGGCAGCTGGATGCAAGGTTGTCGACTGTGCTGCGAAGAGGAGCTTGGTTATGAAATCCTGCCAGATCAGATGAATTAGTAGAAATTCAGGGGAAGCTTTCGGACGAAAATATAAGATATTTTGATAAGCCAATTTGATTGTTATTTGAAAGGAAAAAAAAAAATACACGAGCTCTGAAACGTGGGAAGGGATTAGAAGGAAGAATCCAGTTGTTGATTGGTGCCACAGCTTGTTTGGTTTCCTCTAGTTATTCCAAACTCCAAAGCAGGCTTTTTGTCACGTGGCTAGCAATTCAAAATTGTTTAACTAGAGGGATAGATTGAAAGTAGAGAGCATTTGTTCTTCGTATAGCAATCTGTAAAGGAGAGGTGTTGGTTTGAGCTTCTAGTTAGTGATGTGTGTGTGTGTGTGTGTGTGTGTGTGTGTTTTTATTTTTTAGTTCAGTTTAGCTGGTTTCTGCAAAATTGGGCAGTTGAGAGCTGATAGAGATTTCTGCTGATAATTGGTAGTCTTTGTTTGTTTGTTTGTCTGTTTGTGTTGCTATTTTGTAATTTTGTTTGGGTGTTGTATGAGGATTAGTGGAGATGTTGCTAGTTGGTTCCTGATATTGTTTATAGTATCTTGTTGTTCAGCTGTTATGCTGAATGTGTGTATTTGTTTTAGTTGTTAATGAAAAGCTTATATATATATAGATATAACAACATCATCGTCTTATCGGGTCAATCGAAGCCTGTGAAGCTCACAAGCTGTTCAAAATAGTACCCGAAGCAGAAGAAAAGGTACACATCACATAACAAATGGCATGTGAAGTATATTCAATTAGAAAAAATAAAATAAAAGAATAAAAATAAAATAAAATAAAATTGGCTTGTGAAGTACAAGGCTTAAAGAACAAAATTGTAAAATGTATTTTTGGTCGATGTAGTTTAAGGTTTTAACAAACAGTTTATTGTGTTTCAAAAAATGATTAATCACTCTACATGGTAAGCAAAAAAAAGTAGTCGTTTGAAAAGTTAGACAAAATAT
This sequence comes from Betula pendula, assembly GCA_900184695.1. Taxonomy (NCBI): domain Eukaryota; kingdom Viridiplantae; phylum Streptophyta; class Magnoliopsida; order Fagales; family Betulaceae; genus Betula; species Betula pendula. The sequence continues at coordinate 165,286 of FXXK01000541.1, read as the reverse complement.
GTTAATGTGCCACGCAAGCACTCATCATAGTGTTACACGTGTCATCTACAATAAAAAAAAAAAAAACTAAAAAATCAAATAAAAAAAAAAGTGCACTTACTCCATCAAACTAACAGCCAATTTGCATTGCCCCCAAACTACAAAACAAAAAGTGTAATGTACCCCGAATGACTAAAATACCCTTAACAATTTTTTTTTAAAAAAAAAAAACAAGTGACCCACGACAGCCATGCGTCACAAGACCCACAACGCTTCACCGTGCCTTTTTTCTGTTCTTTTTTCCTTTTTTTGAATTTATAATTGTATTTTTGTCTTATTGAAAAAAATAAGGGCATTTTTGTCTTTTTGCATGACAAAAAAGGTTACATTGCAATTACCTGGTATTTGGGAGGGACGTAGTTTTCCTCCAAATTGGGTTGAAGGAATTTCTTTCAACTTAGTCTATAAAAATAACATGTGTCCCCTTAAGATGTAAGATGCACATGTATTTTTAATAGTAGAGACAAAGTTAGAAAAACTTTTATTAAAACAACATATGCATCTCACATGTTATTAAAAAAAGGACACATGTCATTTTTATAGACTAGGTTGAAGAAAATTCCTTCAACCCAGTTTGGAGAAAAACTCTGTCATTTGCGCGTATGGACAGAGTTTTCCTCCAAACTAAGTTGGAGGAATTTCCTTCAACCTAATCTATAAAAATTACATGTGTTCCTTTAACATGTGAGATGTACATATTTTTTTAATAATATAAACAAAGTTGAAAAAGCTTTTATTAAAATAACATGTACATCTCACATATTATTAAAAAAATGGACACATATTATTTTTATAGACTAGGTTGAAGGAAATTCATTCAACCCAATTTGGAGAAAAATGCATTTATTCCTTTATTATAGGATTAATTGCAATTTTGGAACTTGTGCTTTGTACCAAAATCAAATTGATATTTCGGTTTCAAAAACTTTCGCTTGTGATACTTTATGTCACGGCCTAGGCCTCTGCCTCTGATCAGATTACTCATACTATCCTCTTTGGGCCTCTACCCTCAAGATTTTGTCCCCTTTCAGCTTATGCCTCGAGAGCACGCTATTGGCGTCTATCTCAATGGCCTCTAGCTCAATAGTTACTCATGAGTGCGAACACTATGACCAAAAGGTCTTAGGTTCGACTCATGGAAAACGTGCTCCCGATATAACGACTCAGGAAAAAGTGCTAGTCACATCTACTCTATCACCCCAAAAGGACTAGTCAATTTTGGAGTTTTTCTATAATCACTTATAAAGCTCAGTTTCACCTAATAACTAGGTGATGTGAGACTCAACACTCATGACTCTCTTTATAAATCGCCTACTCTTTATGAGCTATTTCTCATATTCCCAATATGGGACCGGGGTGTTACACCCGAGGCATAGGCTGAAAATGGACAAAACCTTAAGGACAGAGGCCCAAAGATGACAATATGAGTAATCCGATCAGAGGTAGAGGTCTGGGCCTTAACAAAAAAGCGTTTTTGGTATTGGGAGGTTGTCTCGGGCCTATGCCTTTGACTTTTGGCCTCTGGCCCCTCCCTCACAATATACAGTCTGCTCTAGGCGTATGCCTACACGGCTTTACCTCCTTTTGGGAGCGCATCCCCTATGAGTTGAGCCTAAGACCCTTTGGTCATAGCGTTCGCACATGAGTGCGAACGCTATGACCAAAGGGTCTTAGGTTCAACTCATGGGGACAGGTTCCTGAGACATAGGCTGAAAGGAGACAAAACCTTGAGGGCAGAGGCCCAAAGAAGACAATATAAGTAATTCGGTCAGAAGCAGAGGTTTGGGCCGTGAGACTTCACTTTAACCATAATTCACTACTTGGTATTTCTGTCACATTTCCGTCAATTTAGTTAACGAAATGTCACATAAGGCACCTTAATATGTTGATACTTATCCCCAAGCTCCGCATGCGTACGCCACATAGGCATATCAAGTATCTATGGTTTATATACACACATGTGGAAAAAAAAAAAAAAAAAAATTATTTGGCCATTTTGGCCCCATGCCAAACGAGGGTGGCCGAGCCACCCCCAAGACTCTTAAGGATGGTTTTGGCCACCCCAATTTTATAAGTTCAAAAAAGCCGAATCACCTACAAATCGGCTAGTCTGGAGTGATTTCAACCACTCTTCTTTGCAAGTTGGGAGTAGTCAAATCACCCTAAAAGCTTTGGGGATGGTTCGGCCACTCCCAAACTAGCCGGTCAGGGGTAGCTTTGGCCACCTCAGGCCCAAACGAGAGTGGCTAACCACCTCATTAGCTCTTAGAGGTGGTTTCGATCACCCCTTTTTACAAGTTAGGGGTGGCCGAACCACTCTCATGGTCCATAAAAGTGGTTCGTCCACCCCTTAACCGGCCATAGAAGGTGGCTTGAGTTATCCTATGGCCAAAATGAGGATAGCGAGCCACTAAATACCATTAGCGAAAAGTTTCCGAAAAGTTTTGGAACTAGAGTATCGATTTGATTTTGATACAAAGAATAGATACCAAAATTATAGTTACCCTTTTTTTATATTCTATCACGTTCTAAAAGTTAATCCCTGCCAAATATGTCGCCGTTTTGCCCTCAGCGAAATATCCGACGTGTTCCCCTGCTTACTCCTCCCCTCGTATAGAAAACCCCAGCATTTCCATTTCCCGAATCTGTCAGCCACCTCATCACAAACAATTACCCTCAGCGCCAAACCGGTCACTCAGATTCTCTCTCCGGTCACAAAATGGATCCGTTTCTTACAATTGCGATCGTTTCGGTTCTGCTCGGCGCTTTAATCGCGGCCGCCTTCTTCCGGAGCTACTTGAGCAATCGACGATCGGAGGTCCAGTCCATCGCGAAAGCGGAGCCCCAATCGGATCCGAAGAAGCACCCGAGGCCTCCTCAGTCCAAGAAGTCTCACTCCAAAGCTCACTCCCATTCCGCCGCTGATAAGGTAAGCTCAATCTTGAATTCTCTGTTTGGTTCCCGAGAAATCTATTTGTTAAATACTTGTTAGAAAATATAAGCTAAATTAGCCAAATGGTTGCGTTAGGCTCGGTCGAATATTGGTTGTTTAGATAGACTTTGAAATTTTAACTACTTCTCGAAGAAGTTCTATTTGAAGATTGACCGCATTGTCTTTGAAGTTGTGGTTGTGATCTTATCCTCTGTTAGGTTCGTGAGAAAATCAATCAAAAGAAACGAAGATGAAAGGAAATTCGGCTTTCGGTTTGGTTTGGCTATTTATTTTTAGGATATCTCGGGCTTTAAGTTGTTCAATAAAAAAACTTAAATCACTGTATATTTTTCTTTCTAATATAAATTGTATCTAAATTAACCTTCCTTGAGGTTTGCGAAATGACTGGGATTTACCTCCTATTTTTAAAAATGAAATTCATTCTTAATGCTGCTATTTTTTTTTTCCTGATTTTCTTTGTCATCTAACCAGTCTGGTTAGTTAGCATTATCTGAGATTACTGTAGATGGGAATTTAATTTGAAAGAAAAGGGAATATGTTGTCACAGTTTGTAATGGCACGTAAGTGGTCGTAAGGGTCTATCTGTTATATCGATCACAAACCCAGAGGATGGAGTGTCATTTCTGAAAATAGGAGGTGAGCCCTTTATATTGTCCCAAACTTTGAGGGATGTTGGTTTAATTTACCCTATTCCAAATTTTCTTAGCCTTTTTAAAACGGTATTAAGTTTTTAAGTTTTACTTATTTTCTCATAAATTGTTGTACAACTTGTAGCATCGCGCTTAATTTATACGATACGATACTATTACTTATCAAAAAAAAAAAAAAACTTGTAGGATTAAAATGGTTAGTGTGTTTTTTTTACTCCATTTGCTTTGAATGTGAAATGCAGGATCAAAACAAACGGCATCATCCGTTGGATTTGAACACTCTGAAGGGTCATGGCGACTTGGTCACTGGGATATGTTTTTCCTCTGATGGGAAAAGTTTGGCAACAGGTAAATAATTCATTCTTTGTGCAAATTTTTGCATATCTCTGGCTACTGAAGTTTATGAAAAGAAATTCAAGTTATTGTGGTAACACCGGAATAGAATTCAAGGTTGTGCCTGGTGGACCAAATGACATCAACCAAAAATAATGTGTAGTTCTGGTTTGCTTTTATCTTTTTGTATGTGGGTATTTATAAACTGGTGCTTTTTCTTTCTTTCTTTCTTTCTTTCTTTCTTTCTTTTTTTCTTTTTTCTCATTATGGGAGGACTAGACTGTGTTTTTCTCGGCTTGGTTATAGTATGACCTTAATTTTCCTAGTTACCTTTATTAGTCGTCACTTGTGTTTATATGCTGGAACACAATGCTCTTCCTGGATCTTCTGGCACAAAAAGATTGTTGTGGAGATCGGATGCCCTCCCCAATTAAATTATTACCTTTCCCTCTGATATGCGTTTTTACTCTTTTATAACATGGTGGCTGAGTTTTGTTTGAATCATTTGATTTCTCTTACATAAGAGGCATCTTTTTAATACTTATATATAGTTTCTTATATATCCAAACAGCTTGTGCTGATGGAGTGGTCAGGGTGTTCAAGTTGGATGAGGCTTCAAGTAAGAGTTTCAAGTATGAATCTCAAGTACCCTTAATGCAATACCAGACTTTACCTCAATATCAAAGATGCACATTGTTTTTTCTTGCTTCTTACTCCGTATATTTCGTTGACATTTTTTCAGGTTTCTGAGAATTACTCTGCCTCCAGGAGGCCATCCAACAGCAGTTGCATTCTCTGATGACGTGTCTTCTATAGTTGTGGCTTCTCAGATGCTTGCTGGTTCCTCTTTGTACATGTATGGAGAGGAAAAGGCCAAAGCTCTTAATGAAACTAAACAACAAGCCAAGCTTCCTCTCCCTGAACTGAAGTGGGAACGTCACAAAGTCCATGAGAAAAGAGCTATTCTGACCCTTGTTGGAACTACTGCAAGTTATGGAAGTGCTGATGGGAGTACAATTTTTGCCTCTTGTTCAGAAGGTATTTTGTTATCTTTTATCCTGGAAAAATTGTGTTTCTTTTTTTTTTTTGGCTTCTAATAATCTGTTACTTTCCAGGAACTGATATCATCCTTTGGCATGGAAGAACTGGGAAGATTTTGGGAAATGTTGACACAAATCAGTTGAAAAATACCATGGCCGCCATATCACCAAACGGCCGTTTTATTGCTGCCGCAGCTTTTACTGCAGATGTGAAGGTGAGGATCTCTAATCTATACCATGGTAATTAAGACAGTCTATGACCAATATGGGGTTCTTGTAGGTTCTTGTATTGAATGTGAAAATTATTGGTTGTATAGATATATATTTTAGATTAGCTTATTTAGTTCCCTTAGTGATTAGCTTTAATGATTTTCTTGTACTTTTCTCTTTTCCGCGTGTCTCTTGTATACTTTCGTTGTACCAAGATTACGCTTTGCGCTTTTGATGATAATTTACTTATAAAAAAATATATATATATATTTAAACTTTATTTGTGCGGCTCATGATTGGGAGTTGATCACCGTGGCTTCCTTCTTTACTCTTTTATATTCCCTTCGTGGGAGAAGGAAGGAGGAAGACAAGCTTTGGTGGATCCCCTCTCGCAAGGGAAAGTTCAATGTTAGATCCTTTTACAGGATCCTCTTTTGTAACGATGTTCGTCCTTTTTCTTGGAAGAGCATTTGGAAGACCAAGGCTCCTTCGAAAGTGGTTTTTTTTGCTTGGTCGGCAGCTCTTAGGAAGATTCTTACCATGGACAATCTTAAAAAGAGACATGTCATCGTGATTGATAGATGTTGTATGTGTAAAAGGCATGGAGAGTCTGTGAATCATCTTCTTCTCTATTGTGAGTCTGCTAGCGCTTTATGAAATACCATCTTTAGCCACTTTGGGTTATGCCTCTTAGAGTGATTGATTTGTTCACTTGCTAGTGTACTGGTGGTCGTTCCCAGAGTGCTGTTGTGTGAAAGATTGTGCCGTCTTGCCTCATGTGGTGCCTTTGGAGGAAACAAAATGATCGAAATTTTGAGGACCAAGAAAGATTGATTGAGGAGTTTAAGTCTTTCTTTTTTCACTCTCTTTTCTCTTGGACAACTGCTTATCTAACTCCATTAGTGATAAGCTTTAATGATTTTCTTGTACATTTATCTTCTTTTTCCCCTTCTTAGGCGGTCATTTGTATACTTCCTGTGTGCTAGGGCTGCGTTTTTGCGCTTTTAATATAATCTTTCTTATTTATCAAAAAAAAAAGATTTTCATGTTAAGATTGCATCATCGTGTACATGCTATTAACACAGTTACACATAGTATATCATGTAATCTAATTACAGGAAAGTCATGCACACGGTTGCATTAATTTATGTATAGCATTTGACACATACCATGTTACCTAGTTACTCATGTATACATAGAATTTCACTGTAGACTTAACAGCATACATGCATGCATATACATGAATTTTACAAAACAAGACATGTACTGTCAATGACTTGGGATTGTGTGTGCTTGAGTAGTTGAGTGTTCGTATGTATTCCTCCATTTGGTTGTTAAGAAAGTCTTGCTGGAAGTAGTTATCAGGAAATGTCCAATAAAGTGGAAAGAAAGGGAAGATACTTTTAAGTAACCATTAGTTTACATGAAAACTTTATGGGGACCTTTCCTATGACGAATTACTTTGCTGAAGATGCACAATGAGATTGAAGGAGTACATTTCCTGAAGTTAGTGGTTAGTGCACATCTTTTTTTGATGAATATGGTTAGTCCACATCTTTCCTTAATTAATCCTAAAAAGTGATAAACTGTTTTATGTACTTTTTACTTTTCTCTTCCTGTCGATCAAAAAGAGTCATTCTCTAGCACTCCCTCAATCATTCCTTTGCTGTGCAATTTTATGCTATTTCTAAGACAAAAGGAATTTCATTTCCAAAATGTTTGGTATGGATCCCTTGTATGTCAATTTGGTGTTCCACACGTAATCTGGAACAAGGTGTGACTTTATCCAATAGCTTGTGTCAACTAATGGCTGTTCTTTTGCCTCTTATAATTTTCTTCTGTAGATCTGGGAAATTGTATACTCAAAGGATGGTTCAGTCAAGGAGGTTTCAAAAGCTATGCAGCTTAAAGGGCATAAGGTTGTATATCTATACATACTATTGCATTGTGTGATTATGTCTTCACAGAGCTTGTTTGCTCTTGTCTTCTCTTTCTTTTCATTTTTCCCATTTTTTTAGCTTTGTGACTTTTTTGTTGAAATTTGCGTTACATATGGTGTCAGAAAATCCAGATAATGTTCAGTAGTATTTTTTTAAAAATATATCAGGTTTCTCTGGTGGACTTTATGATATTAAGAGAGTTATTTTTTGGTTTCTTATAATAGTGAAGCATTAAAAAAAGTCGATTGTCCCCATAATCTACTATTTGTGGTACAAATTTAAGCTCTTTCTGTGGTATAAGTGTATTGTTAATAACTAATTTTGTTGAAGTCCTTAACTGTGCATAGCTCCTAAACCTTTGTTGCTATTGTTTCTTTGTTATGTGAATTTTTTGTATTTATAGCTTAATGGCCTAATAATTGATTTGCTTCTTATTTCTAATCCTTTTTTTTTCCCTTTTGATGTTCAGAGTGCAGTAACTTGGTTATGCTTTGCTCCTAACTCAGAGCAAATCATCACAGCATCCAAAGATGGCTCAATAAGAATCTGGAATATCAATGGTGTGTCTAAGTTTTATGTATATCTCCTAAGCTTTGTACTTGTTCATGAAAAATTTAATCCATTACCTCTCAATGAACAATTGGAGTAAGAATATACATTGTCGTGATCTTTATCTAAGAGTTAGTCGGAGATTGAAGAAATTGGGTAATAAAAAGTACAAAGAAATTTTTTTTCCCTTCTAAATTGGTTGGATTGGATCAATACTTCCAATTGAATGAATATAAGGATCAATGGATAAAGACAGAAGGGTGTTTTTCTAATCATAACTAAATCTTTAATTATGATTGTATAGTGGGAGATCAAAGCAAAATAGCCATTAAAACAATTTTCTTGAGCTCTGTATCTTGTCTAAGCTCTTTCCATGTACTTGAGCTAATATATACATCTCTCTCTCTCTCAAACACAATCTGTTACGTGTTGAGTATCCGCTACATCTAATAGTCTTTTACTAAAAAAGGTGTATGATGAAATGATGGGTGATAAATCAATTTTCATCAATCTCCCTGGTACAGGTGCCTGGATATAGAGAAAACAGTCTTCAAATGAGCAACTGCACCACTTCTTGAATATGAACTTGTAGTCAATATAAAAACCCACTTCTTGAATATGAACTTGTAGTCAATATAAAAAACAATGTTAATATAGCAGTTCTAACAATTTCAATTGATAAAACAAGATTCTCTGGGTAGAGGTGACAAGTTTTTCTTTCAGGTGTTGGATTAAAGGATCTTCTTGTTTGAATAAAATTGTTTATTTGCACAATTTATCCCTTAAATTATCTGATTTTGTGTTTTATTTCTTTGTTTTCTTGTGCTTTTAGTTTCTTAATCTTGTCTGTGCTGACCATCATTTATCTGTCCTCTTGAAGTTCGGTATCATCTTGATGAGGATCCAAAAACTCTGAAGGTGTTTCCAATACCACTTCATATTTCAAGTGGTGCTACTTTGCACTATGATCGTCTCAGTATATCCCCTGATGGAAGGATATTGGCAGCAACCCATGGTTCAACACTGCAGTGGTTATGTATGGAAACTGGGAAGGTTTTGGACACGGCTGACAAAGCACACGAGGGTATTAATTAGTTGAATGTTTTTCTGCTTGATTTTTTATTCACTTTTCTTACTATAAATCTAGCTTGTGAAGGAACTTATTTTCCTCCTTCATTGCATAAGGGATAGATTTGTAGCTAGCATGTGTAGATATGAACCTAGTCCTACCATAAAACTAGTCTGACATATTAGTTTTATGTTTCATTTAGCCCATCATCCTCATATGCAATTGTTGTTGCTCCAGGTGTACCGAAGTTCATACTAGCATATTTCTTAAATTTGATTGTGTAAATTGCTATCCAGTGATGTAAAGAAATTTAGCTCATTACCGGCTGTGGAAGTTATAGTTGGTATCCTGTCTGCACTCTATCAAGTTTTATGCTCATTATCCAAAGTTGAATTTCTTTTATCTAGTTATTTGTTGATTAGTATTCTGCACTTGGACTTCTTTAGTTAATTATGGTCTTAGACATCGTCGTCTGGCTCAAACATGCAGCCCAACTTTGTACCTGTATGAGTTAACCGTTGATTTGTCTCCCATAACTCTGTCAGATTTATGTGGACTCAGGATACTTCGCTTCAAATAAGGAAATTATTTGCTTATGAATCTTGTATTGACCTCCGTCTATCATGCAGGTGACATCACATGCATTTCATGGGCACCTAAGACCATTCATATGGGTAATTACCTTCCTTATGTAGCATGTATGAATTGTCTACTCATTTGTATACTTCTTTTATTCTTGAACCCTAGATGAGCTTAAGCACTAACCATATCCCAGAAAGCTCTCATGAAGTCTCTCTTCTTAGAAGATCTGAACTTAGTTTGACCCCACTCATTGAGATGCATTGCCTCTCCAATGGGGACGCTTAGGCGAAATGATGGCTTGAAAATGCCAACTAAGAAACCCCTCAACTACGATTTTATCTTCTCATTTTTTAAAGTCTGAGTAGCCTAAATGATTCTTGTGCATAGATGCTCACGTGTGATCAAGGAAATGCAAAATATGCTTCTGTTCAATATTGTTGATTAAAGAGCATTAGTGGACACAAGCAGACATTATAGTCTTGTAGATGATTAATAAATGGATTTTAATTCAATAATATATTTGATAATATACAAAAAGAATGCAATCCAAGTACCCTGTGGCATATCAAAATCTTTGGATATCCGAGTATGGTAAAAGTGAAAAATGAGAGGTTGGGTAGATAAAACTCCAATGGGTTGGATCAAGTGGTAAGGGTCTTGGTCTTGGTGAGGTTTCTATCTAGTCTAAGGTTTAAATCTCCTCGGGTGCAAACAATTTTTTGGGGCTAGCCCGCCGTACCTGATCTGTGTGGAAGAGGCGCTTTGTACGGGTCTGAAGTTTATCTGATAGGAGTGGGTACACGAAGTGACCCTGCCTTGAAAGGGTTCCTCGTCATTAAAAAAAAAAAGGGTTATCCGATTTTCTTCACTTTTGGCCATTGTGCACTTGTAGGTCCTGATTTGATCAACCAAGTTGCCTGAATTCCTCAATGATGTCTTCCTCTTTAATTTTTGTTTCTTTTCTTTTTTCAAATACATGTGATGTAAACCACATAACACTACTATACTGTTCTACAGGAGATGGAGAAGTTTGGGTTTTAGCCACAGGCAGTGTTGACAAGAAAGTGAAGTTGTGGGCAGCTCCATCAATTCATTGATACTAGAGGAATCTTTTAGTGGACTTATGTGAAGCAATGCATGAAGAAACTCTACATCTTACTTATTTGACTGCATTAGATATGCTTCTCTAGTTGTCAGCCTTGGTTCCTCCAAGGGTTAATAGTTCCCACAACATCCTCGATGAAAGCTACCTACACTTCAGCTGAAAGGTCAAATGCATGGCCTTCAGGAGTATCGAAATTGAGAAATCAAAATCTTACTTTTCACTTGCATAGCTTGATCTCACTGAAATTTTGGTAACAAAGTTTAATACAGAAATAGACGATGTGGTTGATTTTGACTGACCCAAAAGCAGGTGCCTCCATATGCCTTTCCTTGTGATCATTTGGTGTGGCTGCCTCTTGCCCGAATTGGTCCTATGAAAGACTTGGGAGGTGCTTTCTGAATTATCAGTATTTACTAAAACTTACCTTTTCTATGATATTCTGCCAATGCTTTATATAGTATCATTTAGTAGCGAAGCAGTGAGCATTCGTAAGAACAGATTTATAGATCTTTACAGAGATTATCGCTCTGCAAATTCTATAAATCTCAAATGTATTCATGAAGAAACAACATTGAAGTGATGGTCATTTGGAATTTCTAACGGAAAAGATAGTTGTTTTTTTTTTAATTTTTTTGTAATAGGAAAAGATAATTGTTACTTACATTATGTACTGTTATACCTTGAAGTACTTAGAGCAGTCCATTGGGTTATGCAAATTTTTAAGCAAAATGGCTAACTAAAACCTACTTTTGTTGACTTAGCTAACCATTTTTCAAAACCTTACTTCCATGAGCTTATCTAAACTTATTATCTATTTTATTGAAATAGTAGTTTTTAATTTTTTATTATTATTTTGGTTAAAACATCATTTCCAACAAAAACGCCAAATGATCATCTCCTGCAACATAACACTGCTAAAATCACCCCAATGACCCCCAATTGCTCTACGATCAACAAAAGCTCTCTCGCCATTTAAAACCCCAATTAAACCAAACCCATTTCAAACCCACAAGAAAGGCTTCAAAAAGTAGCTAGTGACATAAAGAAGAACGGGGCCAAGATGGCTTAAAGTATGGTGCTATTTACTAATCCCACTAGGTTGAAGAGCCGTGGCCATGATAATTGACGACATCCGGTGTGTTGCTCTCATTTACACAAACCCAGCATTACCAATGCTTCCCATCATCTCAAACGATTTTCTTATCCGACATTTCACCCTCATAATGGTTAGAAAAACACAAATCGCAATTCCAAAATGCAAAAAAAATTGCAAATCGCAAAACACGACAAAATTAGCAAATCCTCGAATCACCATTGTCAGATGAAATCAACAAATCACAAATCCTCCCTTGGTCTTGTATAGTGAAGGAACAAAATGGGGAGGGGATGGGTTACGGGAAAAAAAAAAAACAAGGAAAACAAGGGAGGGGAAGCTCAGCAAAGCATTGCCAAACTAGAGATTCTGTGCAAATTTAGCAAGAAGAGTATCTTAACAAGTCATGGCCAAACCAGAAAATTTGTGCAAGCTCAACAAAAAGAGTATCTCAGCAAGGCGTGGCCGAACCAGAGAATGGAGAAACAAAATTAAACAAAAAAGAGAGGAGAGAAGCATACCTCAACCGAGAGAGAGAGAGGCAGGATCAAAGATTTGTGTTGAGAGAAAAATACCTTTGGAAGGAATTTAGGATGTGTGAACGAGTGAAAGAGATATAGAGAGAAAATGATTAAAAAAATGGATGTGTGAACGGTGGTGTTACACTGTTCACAAATGGATCACAAATTTATTTTGGGTTTTAGATGCCTAAGCTGATGAATGGGTGTTTTAAGAGTTTGCTTAGTCATTCTATCTAAAAAGCTAAAATGACTAATCCATTGAGACTGCTCTTACTACCTTCATCTCAAATTGTTTGTGAAAAAAGGTTTTTTTTTTTTCTTTTTTCAATAAAGTAAATGGAAAGTAAATAAATTTGTATTCATTTTAAAACGGATTGTATTTTGAGACATTCTAAATAAAATGGTAGTGTTATTTTCCATAGATACATCAAAGATTTCAACCAACAAAAGATCATATACTAAGGAAATCGATAGTTCTTATTTACCAAAGAAAAGAAAAAAAAAAAAGAAAAAGAAAAAGTTAAAAGAATAGAGTGTGGAAAGTACATTTACTCCCTTTAACTATTTTCCTATTTGCAGTGTTTTTCAATATTTCAATTTTTATAATGTCCCTCAATCTATTATTGGGTTGCAATGTCCTCATCCGTTTGAATATTCATTAAATCCTAACAGAAAGGTCGTCACTTGCATGTTACGTGCCATTTTTTCATCCTAATTGACCTTCATACCTCCATAAAATTTTAAAAAATAAAACTATACTCTTAATTTTTTTTTTTTTTTTTAAAACAAACCCTTACTTTGAGTTGTGGGTCTCCATGGCCAAGTAAGCTAAGGGCATAACCCTTCTCAAAGTCTATCATTTTTCACCAACAGTTAACCTTAAAGGGGAAACAAATATATGCTGTCCGCATGGGGTGTTTGGCAAAAGAGAAAATTGTGGGTTAGGAGATTGTTGACTTTTGATGTGATATAAAGTAGAAGGAATGTTATAAATTTTTTGTATGGAAAAATAAAATTTTTGTTTTTTAATGAGTATTTTATTTAAATGGTAATAAAAAATATTTGATGTGATATAAAAAGTAAAAAAAATTGTTAAAAAATAGTTGATGTGATATAAAAAGTGAGAATGTTTTTTTTTTTAGAAAAACAAAGTCTATGAACAGGACAATCCAGTCCATTGCCAAACGTCACCCATATGTCCCAGAGGGGACATATTGTGACCCCCAAATAGATTAGCCCTTATAGACTTTTCACATTGTTAAAATTGAAATAAGAAACAAATCTTCAATTTTACCAAGTTCATTTAAATTGCTTTATAAACATACTTGATTAAAAAAAACCTCTGTGACCTGTCACTTTCATCTTTTTACATCACAAATCATTGACCTTCTAATCAAAATACTACCCTCATATGAATTCTCCGTCATTTTTGTCGATCTTTCTTCAAAGAGAATATTGCTTATACACACACCTCGGAGGTGCTTTAGTGTGCTGATTGTATTGTGCTTCTAGAATAAGATTTAAAATGCAGTTCGTGGAACGAATCAGGGAATCGAAACGCCAACTGAATGGCTCATATTGCATCACGAGGCAAGTGCAATAATTACGCATGAAGACACACATGTTGGTCTTTGAAGTCGATGCCCGGAAGTTTTTTTAGTCCCACATTGAAAACATAAGAGCAGCTGGAAGTGAACGCTGACATATAAAACGAAAACGGAGGGAATGGGAAAAGCATACCTTTCTCGGCCTTTTGGCTAAGATCAAGTGTAGTATCTGTTCTTATCAGTTTAATATCTGATACGTGGCCCATCGGGTCACACGATATTAAATTAATTTTTTTCAGGGGGAAGGTCCACCACAGTAGCTTGCTATTGGGGCCTTCGAGCGTCGCCCATGCGTTGCACTACTGCACGGGCCTGGCGCACCCCACCCAATTCTAGTCTAAAATGTATAGGACATATTCCTAATTGGACTTTGCGTTTCTCGAACATGCTCATAAATAGTGTACGAGAATAAATTCTCATAAGCACCACAACATGACCTAGGGCATCTCACGCTAGTAACACATAGCATTACTTTCCATGTTGTAGGATATTTTTTGTACTTTTATTATCGATCGAGTCATTATTGCATTGGGATTGCTTGTTCGAGCTCTTCGACAATATCATCTAAAATACATAATCAAAAAGTGCTAATTTTCTATTTTAGATTTACTTTTTCTATAAACACTCTTAACAAATCTCTTTTCTTTTCTCCACTTTCTTTTTAAATATTTTTTTTATTATATTTTATTTTCATATTCTCTTCTTTCTCCAAAACCAAATTCACACGCTCTAAGAAAACACTGATTCACTGAAAATCACAGGCAAAACCAATCTAGACCTATCTCAAAAATTCACTAGAAACCCATACCTATTTTGCAAAATCCACTTGAAAATTCCCAAAAAATTGCATCCCATCTCCATCACAAATCCACTAGAAACCATACCCATTTCATAGAATCCACCGGAAGTTCACATCCCATCTCCACCAAAAAATCGCATCTCAGTAGAGAAATCCACCAGAAAATTCGCATCCCATCTCCACTAGAAACCCGTACCCATTTCGCAAAATCCATCGGAAATTCACATCCCATCTCCACAAAAATCCAAAATATTTTGTTTCTACCTTGATGGATTTCATCTGGGTTTTCAGTGTTTTCGTTCTTGCCTTAGCAGCGCCAATAGCTCCAGCCCACCCCCATAAAAAGTGTCTGAGTTGTTCTTTGTTGACACAACTAGGGAACTGAAGACGGAAACACAAATAATTCTTTGACAACAAAGGGAGCTGATGAAGAAGCACGAAGATGACGTTTTGAGGTGTGAGAAACAATAATAAACAAAGGCAACATTTTGTGAACAGTGAAAATATACCTATGGCGTTTTGTTGTAGCGAAATTATGTTTAAATAAGCTAATACCTAATCTGTTGGAGAAGATTTTTGGCTTGTATTGTCTAAATTTAGACAATATAAAGGTTTTGAAGTACTTGCTGAAAATGCTCTTATGCTTATAGCACAAAGGTGTAGTATTGTGTTGGAGTCAAACTCCTAGTTAGTGTAGAAATTCTACTTCTAGTCAGTATAGGAGTTCTGAATCAAAGAGGCATGCAAAATTTTATCCAAAGAACCTCCAATTTTCTACAGCTAATTTGCACAACTTGGTATTGAGAAGCAAGAGCTTGCTTCTTTTCCGGTTGAAGGGCAATCTGATACGCATTCACATAACAATTTGGTATTAAATCTTGGTTGTGTGATCCACTCTTCAAGGTCTAGTAACACCATGGTTGCGGAAGCGTTATGGTCGGCTGATTAACTATTGGGTGCACTCAACATGACAAACATAGTAATGACCACATATTTACACAATTGTAACTTAGTGTGATGCACTTCATCCTAACCTACTACCAACTTTTGTCCTTTCTCTCGGTCAGAATAATTTTCTCATAATACGGTTTTGTGTCACACATACTATTTTTTACTTCATTAAACTTTCAATAATTATATAAACTTAGCATGAATAGAAGAGTACCCTTTCTTTGTATAAAACTTTCCTATTTTAGAAACATTCTTTTGTACTTGAACATATGTACCCACTTTAGAGTGACAAACTTATTTGTAAAACATTTTAACATTTAAAACATTATTGCATTTAAATGATGAATAATAAATAATATGGGAAAATATATCAAAGGAGACTATGAGCTAATCAATAGTAACTAAAAGCATTTGAAAGAGGTAAGGAATACTACTTACCTCGATACTACAACTAAAAAATTGGATCGGACCTACTAACACCTGAACAATAAGGTTCAGTTATCTCAATCCTATATTAAATAGAGTTTAGTATACGATTGGAGAGACAAAAATAAACAAATAAAAGAGAGTTTGAAAATTTTAATAGTTGAATGTAACTCAGAGGTATTATTTGAAATTGATAGATTGACTTTAGGAAATAATTGCTATGTTTGTTAACAATCTTTGTTTTTTGTCTTTTATTTTTGTTTTCAAGTTAAAGACATTAACAAATAACTTAACATATGAAACACTCTTCAAAAAAAAAAAAATGTCATTTTTCACACCATTGCGTATTTTAAGTAATTAGTATAAAAAGCCACTTAAAACACATTATATCAGCCTGTATGAAATGAGCATGATAAATAAGTTTGAAGAGAGTAGCATTACTCATCCTCAAAACACACCCAATATTTTGTTGCCTCAAAAACTTTGCTCTCTTTCTTTTCAATTTCAAGATTAATATATCTTGTGAGATTAATGGATTAATTCAAGCGCATGACACTTGACATATTGCCTCCAAAAAAAAATATGTACTATTGCCAACATGTGTTACAGTAGTTACATCTACCTAATAAATATGTATTATAAATTAAACCCCATTGTACATGTTCAAAAAATCATCGAGATATAGAATAAACAATTCTTGTACTCTTTTTTCTATCTTAAATCACAAATAAATTCGAGCCTGATGGCTTTTTCTTAGCCACGACACCCACTGATGCAGCACGGGAAGCAAATTAAATGGGTTTGATGCCCACAGAACTGAGAAGCTGGTTTCCCAATGCCCACGCTGGAAACGGCTTTTGCTTTAGAATACGATTTAAAATGCAGTTAGTAGAACGAACAAGGGAATCTAAATCCCAACCGAATGGTTCATATTGGATCAGTACCTGGCAAGTACAATCATTACGGATGAGGACGCACCCCCAAGATGTGCAGCTTCGCACATGCTGGTCTTTGAAGTCGATGCCCGGAAGGTTTTTTAGTCCCACATTGAAAACGTAAGAGCAGCTGGAAGTGAACGCTGACTGATAAAATGAAAACGGAGAGGATGGGAAAAGCATACCTTTCTCGGCCTTTTGGCTAAGATCAAGTGTAGTATCTGTTCTTATCAGTTTAATATCTGATACGTGGCCCATCGGGTCACACGATATTAAATTAATTTTTTTGGGGGGAAGGTCCACCACAGTAGCTTGCTATTGGGGCCTTCGAGCGTCGCCCATGCGTTGCACTATTGCACGGGCCTGGCGCACCCCACCCAAACCAAGTACAAAATTTCCAGTTCTCAAACACCATTTTGTTATTTAAATTTGTGGTCTGAGTGGCGGCCTCGGTGGACAGCATTTAAATCGACCAGGGTTGGCAAATTTCTTCTCAGTGATTTTTGGGAATAGGGTCGTCTATATATATTTTATAACTTATAAAAAAATATATATATATTTATATATTTCCGAAGTAGTGGGTGTAGAGATCCTTATCCCTACTTTTGTCCCTTTAGGACCTTTCTGATTTATGAGTTTTTTACGATTCTATTTATATTTTTTTATTAAAATTGACATGTGTCGTGTTCTTATTAATTTGATTATTGATTTGATGTGACAAATTAACGGTTTCTGTTCAAATAGTTGACAAAAATATCTTTAGAGAATGATTTGTAATTTTAGTATACCGCGAGGAGCTTTAAGTTTTTTTTTTTATACCATCAAAAGATATCTATAATTTAGGCTAACTGCAAAAATCAATTTTATATTTTTTTCAATAATCTATTTATAAGTCTATTTAGTTTTCTACATGTCTTTGAGCTCACACATGCCGGATGTAGCCAATGGCATGGAATTTATTAAATTTTAAGAATTAAGAATATTAGGGACTAGACTGATGCTAATTGACAAGGGTAATCAGTCTAATCTTTTTGTTTGAATACTAATTTACAAGGGTAAGGCTCGTGAGAATATTAGACTGATGCTTCTCCTATACACATGTAGGGACTAGGCAAATTGTACAAACTTTTGGGTTGATATCACCTCAGGTGGTCGTAGATATAAGATTTGCATAATTTGCTTTCCTTTAATTTTGTTTGTTATTGAAAGTACCGAACTGATACCTGGGATATCATACGTATTAATATCTATGTACGATGAGAGGAGGTTAGCCGCCCTCTTCCAGGGAGGGGTGGTCGGCCGTTCCTTATATGTATTGTTATGCTTTGAATTACTTGGTACTTTCATCTCAAATTGTTATGTTGAAAATGGTATTCCCTTTTCAATAAGGGTTAAATGCCTTTTGACATATTCATGGTAAGGTATATTATCAAAATGGCTACATTAGTTTTAAAAAGGATTTTAAATTTGAGCCTAAATATTAAGATGGTATTTTCATTCATGATTTTAATGGATAGATACATTAAACAAATAAGAAACTGTCATGTGGCTCATATGTCTTATTAATTTTTTTTAAAAGGGAGTGACTCTAACCACCCCCTTTGGCCGGCTAAGAAGTGGTTTCGACGACTCTCAATGACCAATTTGGGGGTGGCCGAACCAACCCCCAACCCAAAAGGCAACATTTTAAAAAAAAGGTTTGACCAAATGGGGGGTGGCCGGCCAAAGGGAGCTTTTTTTACAAAAAAAACAAAATAAATTAACAAGCCATATGGGACATATGTCATGTTCTCAAAGTCATAGATTCGTTTTTTTATTTAGGTCTCGTTTGGTTTGCGAATAGACCCCTGGAATAGAATGACTATTCTTATAGAATAGTCATTCTTTTATTTGGTAAGGGCTTATTCCAAGAAATAAATATTCCGTTAGAATACTTATTCCCTTACGAAGAGGAATAGCTATTCCTTACGGAATTGACAACATTTGTCCAAAATAATATATATATATATATATATTATTCTTAAATTCAAAAAATAAAAAAAATAAAATAAAACATTAGTCGTGGGGGTGCCGACCACCCATTGGGGTGGTCGGCCACCCACTGTGGAATGCGGGGGTGTTGCACCACCCCCGGCGAATTTGGGGGTGGCCTTGGCCACCCCGATTGGCATAGGGGGTGCCGCGACCACCCCAGGGGTAGTCGCGGCCATCCCCATGGCCGATCGGGGGGTGCCTTGTTCACCGGGGTGGTGCGACCACCCCGCGTTCCACAGTGGGTGGCCGACCACCCCAATGGGTGGTCGGCCACCACTGTGGTTTTACTATTTTTTTTTAAAAAAAAAAAAACTAAGTTAAAAAATATATATAAATAAAGTGGGGGTTTTTTGGTAATTTTAATTCAATTCTTATTAAAGCATACTGATTTGTCACCAAACCAAAGAATAGGAATAACTATTTCATTCCACCTACCTTCATTTCTAGGAATAATTATTCATTTTCCTAATGGAATACTCATTCCGCAAACCAAACGAGGCCAGTTTAAGGATGAAAGATAGACGAAAGTATCATATTTGATATTTAGGCTCAACAAAGATACCGCATGTGATACTTTCTTAAACTATTTTGATTATTTGATAATGCACCTTACTATATGTACTCAAAAAGTAATTAATCCTTTTAATAAAGTAAATGATAAATTGAAAAAATCATACTATTAAATTTTTATTCATTTTTAAACGGATAGTATTTTGAGACATTTTTAAAAAATGATAGTGTTATTTTCCATATATAAATTAAAGTTAACAAAGATCATATATTAAGGAAAACAATAGTGCTTATTTCATGATGGAATGACAAAACGAGAGTTGTAGAATAAGACATTATTTAGTAAATTGCTATACGACTACCATATAATTGAGATGATATGACAATGCAAATTTATTATTAATTTTTTTTTTTTGTAAGTTCTTGTTTTAAGGCTGATTTTCATTATTATGTCATTTAATTGTATGACAATAATATAACAATCTTCTAAATAGTATTATTCTGTAGAATAAATTAAGTAGACAACTAAAAGATAAAAAGTGTGAAGAGATGGGTAAAAACTATTAGTTAATTTTAAATCATTAAAGTTCCTATTATGATATTATATTTTCTTTTCCATTTAGATGGTCGTCAAAGAATGAAATAATGCATTTTTTAAGAAATTTCGCCCAAAAATAAATCTAAGTGTTTAGAATATAATCGAGAATAACCAAATATAGTTTATGGAAAGACCAAACTAATTAAGGAGTAGTTACAAATAAAAGAGAGTTTGAAAAATTTAATAGTTGAATGTAACTCGAAGAGGTATTCTGCTCAGAAAAAAAGAAAAAGAAAAAGAAGAGGTATCGTGTGAGATTGATTTAAGGACAACGTTGGCCATGTTTGTAAACAATCTTTGTACTTCAAAGCCCTGGACATCTGTTGCCAACCAATGGCTCATATTGCATCAGCACAAGGCAAGGGCAATAATTACGCATGAAGACACAACTCCCAAGATGTGCAGCTTCGCACATGCTGGTCTTTGAAGTCGATGCCCGGAAGTTTTTTTAGTCCCACATTGAAAACATAAGAGCAGCGGAAGTGAACACGGACTTATAAAAGGAAAACGGAGACAATAAAATATGCATACCTTTCTCGGCCTTTTGGCTAAGATCAAGTGTAGTATCTGTTCTTATCAGTTTAATATCTGATACGTGGCCCATCGGGTCACACGATATTAAATTAATTTTTTTCAGGGGGAAGGTCCACCACAGTAGCTTGCTATTGGGGCCTTCGAGCGTCGCCCATGCGTTGCACTACTGCACGGGCCTGGCGCACCCCACCCAAGCCTAGCCTAAATTTTTTATTGTACCTCACGGGCTTTTGAGCGTCAAGTTACAGCCGCTCAGTCTGAGAAGAAAAAATAAATATTATTAATGGTTGTTAATTTGGCTCTGAAATTTGGTGCTGTGTGGCAAAGGTGGAATTAATTAATTTGTTAATAATTTTGTTAATGGTTGTACAGATGTTAATTCTTAATAGAAATGTTTGGTTGTTCAATTTTTTACTATATATTTTAAATTTTGTGCATTTGTGGACAAAATGGCTCTACAAATATAACGAAACTGTTTTTTTTTTTTGGTTTTTTTGTTTTTGGGGAAA
The DNA here is from genome assembly GCA_900184695.1 of Betula pendula. NCBI lineage: Eukaryota > Viridiplantae > Streptophyta > Magnoliopsida > Fagales > Betulaceae > Betula > Betula pendula. Next base: position 144,299 of record FXXK01000541.1, on the reverse strand, counting down.
AAAGGAGTCGCATATCCAAAAAATTTGGACAACGGTTCGCAATTATTAATGTGGCTCCATTCTTGTTAAGCACTAATGCTGGATATAGATATATGTGTGTATTTATGTAATGTAGATATAAGTTAATTTCTCTAATCACTCAAATAATAAATATTAATCATAATTAAATAACTAACAATTAATATTAATTTACAAAATAATAATAATAGTAATAATCATGAGATTTATTTTATGTGTAATGAATAAGTTAATTAAGTAGTTTGTGAATAAGTTCGAACTTATTCAAAAAATAAATAAATAAAATTTTGAATAAATTATTTAACTTAATAATAAATTCGAGCTCAACTCGATTAGACCTTGGTTAAAGCCGTTAGTTGCTAACACCAAAGCCAAGAGAAATTTCGACGAGAACTCAAAACCACGGCCACCCATTATAAATCAAGTACCTGAAAAGACTATGCCACTAACTAATTTAAAACCACCCCGGCCCACTGCCTGGCATCACCATGGGCATATCACTTGGAATGCAAAAGCAAATTGTTTTCCATCTTGTAGGAAGGTACACTTGCCACCAACTAAATTTTGAACAAAAAAAAAAGAAGATAAAAAAAAATGAAAAAGGGAAACTACAAGCTAAAAACCCTCTAACTTGAGCGGATGTGTTATTTGGTGTTAGAAAAATAAATATTAAGACAAAAAAATAAATGCTTTTAAAGTGCGTTACTGCATTGTTTTTCTTAAAGAATTATTTACTTTTACTAGATTATGATCAACTGGTATGTAAACAATTACAATAAATATTTATCCATAATACAATAGAGATAAGAAAAACCTATGTTATTTGGTTGTGAATCAAACTTGAACACTCTCTTATTTTATATTTTAACAACAGGGTGACTCAATTTTAAAACTACAAATGCATACACCCAAACATTGTTTTCTATTATTTCAATGCTCTTTAATGCATCTCATTTAAAACGTTTATAATATATTATATATATTATATATATATATATATATATATATATATATATATACTCTTAAAAACATTAACAATCGAACCAAGAGTTTGGCGTAGGTGAAGTAGGAAAAAGAAAATTTTCACCAATAAACTTGATAGAAAGTAGATGAAAGTTAGCACAGGAGGCATGATTAGAAAAATTGAATATTACGAGTATATCATTAAAATCGATGCTATTTATCGTAAAATTCTATACTTTATAAAAATATTAAGAGCTTTAATTATCTAACATTTTGTAAATCACCGATCTAAGCTTTTTTTTTTTTTTTTACTATTCTCCCAAAATAAATAACTGTTTAAAAATAATTATCCGTAAAGTGATTATTTAGAATTTTTTGACAATTATTTAAAATTAATAATTTTTCTTAAAAAATAAAAAGGAGGTCTCTTCAAAATTTTAAATATAAAAATTAGTAACTAAAAATCGATAGAATTCCACGCTGTAAAATTCAAATCAAGAACCAAGCTCTCAGGTCCCGCCCCCGAGGCTTTAAGTTTGCGTACGGACGGGCTTGGCGCGTTTCTTCCCTTAAGGGCTTTGCCCATGTGGGTCCCCGTGCCCCACTTCAAAGAGTCGATCAAGAGAGAGAGAGAGAGAGAGAGAGAAAGAAGAAAGAGTTGGCTGTTGTTCTTCTAGGGTTTAAGACAGAGAGAGAGAGAGAGAGAGAGAGAGATTCCAATTGCTTTTTTGCTCTGATTCGGTCCCTACAAATGGCTTTCTGGGGTAAGACCCCCCCTCCTCACAAACACATACACGCAAAAGCGCCTCATTTTTGTTTTTGTTTTGGAATTGGTTTTGTTGCTAATAATACGCAGGAAAATTAGCTTGAAATTTTTTGCATTGTGTGTTCAATCTGCATGTGTTAATTTTTCAGGAATCGAAGTAAAACCCGGGAAGCCCTACACTCACAAATCTGACGACTCGAATGGACGGCTACACATATCGATGGTACTGTATAGTCTGTATTATTGCAGTCTTATCTCTTTTTCTCTGTGTATATTGTGATTGTGTTCTAGTTAGATTCTGATGAAAAATCTGTAATTCTAATTATTATTTGTTGGTACTTGGTAGTCGTTGCATCTATATGAAATAATTTTGAGGTTATTTGAGCTGTTTTGCAATTTTGATTGGTCATGATTCATAGAAGAAAGGGATTTAGAGGTTTCGTGAACTGGGGTTTGACTGTTCGGGTCAATGATATTCATCTTGGTTTACTCAGGCAACACTGGCGCTTGGTACTGCCACAGCGAAAAGTGTACTTCAATGTAATGTGGGAAACAGGAGACCTGTTTATCTTTGCGCTCTGTATCCTGTGAGTTCTGAGTCGTTGCAACTAAATTTGGAATTTGAGGAGGCAGATGACGTTGTTTTCTCTGTTATTGGTCCTCGAAGTGTTTTCCTCACTGGTTACTATCTGCGCAGTGCTGGGCAAGAGTTGTATCCTTTTGTTGGTTTAGACTTTGGAGTTTGTATGTTGTTTATGGTATGAAATTTTGCTACTAACTTATTGGTTAAATAGTGTATGCGCTTGCTATCTATTTGGTTGTTGGGGAAAGTAGGAAAATAAAGAATTTGGAAATATGGGTTGCTGTTAAATCCCACAATATGGGAACATTCATCTAATTGTGCCTAGCAAATTTAGTTGATCAGTTAAGATGTAAGATGACCCCAGCTACCACTTATCAAACCCTAGATGGCATTGATCTGAACACCCCCTTTTCCTCTCTCCCCCCTTGGTTCTGGTTCAGGAAAGGGTCAACGGGCAATCCTTCCTAGGAGAGTGTGCTACTCCTTCCTACGCCTTTTTGGAGTGAACTATAGTGGGTTCTGAATACCGCCTTTGAGAGCGTCAACACAATATTAGTTGAGCCACACCATCGACAATCCCACCGATTTGTGATGTTTGTGACTCGAGCTCCTCAATCCGTTCCTTGTTTGTTTGTCTTTTGCATTGAACTTTTCTTTTCTTGGAAATCAAATCGACATAAAACATTAGACTTGATTTTTTCTCTCTCAACTTACTAGCAATCAAATGGAGGGTTGTGCCTAGGAATGTAATTGTTTGAGATTTGGTATGGGTTTCTTTATTTTCCTTTACTTCAATGGCAAGAGAACCCTGTGGGGAAAATATTGCTGACACGGAAACAGAGAGGTCTGAGGATAGCGATGAAGATGAGTATGAAGATAGTTTTATCAACGATGATGATCTGGAAGTGTACCCACCTTCTCCCATTTCCGATGGTGGAGGTATGTCAATTTTTTTTTTCTTTTTTCCTCATGATTTTTTCATATAGGATATTAATGCTAGCTCTACTCCCTTTTATGCCATTTGTGTGGATAACCAGGCAGGGAGGAAAATATGTTTGTTTCATTTGATTGTCAGGAATGAAGTACTCATATGCAAGTAGTCTTTGGCTTTGTTATTACATGCACGAAGCAATTTGATTTTGGAATTTGAACTTCTTTTCTTCATTAGTGGTTACAACTGTCAAAGTTGTTTCTGTCAATGGAATTTGATCATGGTCGAAGTTACCTCATATGTAGTAGTAAATTTTGGTTAGATGATCTGGGAGGCAGTCAAGTGTGATTAATAAGAGAGAGAGAGAGCACTTAGCATTCAAAGCATTAGGTCAGAGTGCTTAGCATGCTTTTTTTAAAGAATATAAATTCAGATAAAACAATTTTTTACACAAGTCAAATAGGGTTGTTGGGCTGGTTAGGACGATAAGAACTGTGTAATGTAAAACTTGTTAAATTATCACTTATCCCAAAAGCTTAAGTTGATAAGAAATGGTAAATTCAATCATTTTAATTAATATTCTAACAAAACCATCCGATTATTGGATCAGATAAGATCTTGGTACATCTCAACCTGATCTCCTTACATTCTTGGTTCTTGTTGCATGTTTCCATATGCTTCATTTGATGTTCTTCAACATCTTCAATATATTAGGGTTTGGGGTATGTTGAATGCATGTGTTTAAATTATCTGGTTAAGGGTATATTCATCCAATAGTACATGCTCATTAATGTTTATGGAACATATGTCTGAGTGTTTGATCTATGTTTGTTGGTGGCTCTGACATCATTAGAGATATTGGATAATGAGAAACCTAAGAATAGGAAGGACAGTCGAAGACGACTTAGGAAGAGGTACCAAATCCGTGAGTCTGATGATGAGGGATGTTCTCAACAAAAAAATATGGTGAATGGTTGCAGCAGTGAGTTAGTATTGCAAAGTGAAGATGATGACAGCATCCCAATTTCATTTCTCTACAAGAGTAAAACCACCGCAAAGAAAACAACAGAGGAAGTAGAAGGGAACGATGTCAAGGAAACTGGTGAAACCAGTAATAAGAAGACAGAAGATGATGGAAATTATGTTATTGAACCAACAAGAAAAGCTGACAATGTTGTTGCGGGTCAGCCAAACATTACCATAGAAAAAAGAACAGATGAAATAGAAGGAAAGACTGACGAGGGAACAGATGAAAGCAGTGACAAGAAGGCAGAAGATGATGGAAATTATGCTAGTCAACGAAAAAGAAAAGCCCATGATGTTTTTATAGATGGTCAGTTTAAAACCACCATGAAGGAAAGAACAGAGGAAGTAGATGGCAGAGCTGACAAGGGAACAGGTGGAACAAGTTACAAGAGGACCGAACTTGACCTGCCAGATACTGTTATGCTGCCTTCCACTGAAGTAGGCCGTGAAGATGGTGAGAGGCCAAAGAAGAAACAGAAAGAGCGGGAAAAGGAGAAGACTTACGAAGCTGAAAGTAGGCATAACAATTTTGTTAAGGAGGACAAAGCCCAGAAAAATGAGTCAAATGCTGAGAACAGGGTCCAAGATTTTCCTTTAAGAAATAAGGCAGCCAATGATAAGTGAGTATTTCAGTGTTCTGTGTTTACATATAATATGTTCTCATATACAGATATTGAAGCACATATTAGATTTTTCTGAGGATTGTCTTGGTCCTTGTCACTGTTTATTTTTAATGAAGCAGGGAAGCTGAATTGCTGGATAATTTTTTGCTGCCTTCCACTAAAGTGGGGCCTGAAGATGGTGAAAAACCAAAGAAGAAAAGGAAAGAACGGCTCAAGGAGAAGAAAGCATTTGAAGCTGAGAGTAAGGACGGCAATAATGTTAAGGAGGATAACGTGCAGCAAGATGAGGTCAAGGCTGACAATATGATCCTAGGATCTCCGTGAGTATATCTGTGATCCGAACTTTGAATATATAACATATTCTTTTTTTTTTTTTAAATGAGTAAAATTTTATTAAAAACGCAAAACGCAACCCCGGTACACAGAAAGTATACAAAAGAAACGCCTAAGTATGAGAAGAGAAAAGTATAAGGAAATTATTAAAACTAAGCACAAAGGGAGCCAAATAGGCAGCTGTCCAAGTGTATAGAGTAAAAAAGAAAAAGGTCTTGAGCTCCTCCAAAGACTTTTCTTGGTTTCCAAAATTTCTATCATTTCACTCCTTCCATAGGCACCACAAAAGACAAGAAGGCACCATCTTCCACAAAGTAGCACTTCAAGAGCGACCACCCGTCCACCATGAAGCACAAAAATCAACCACCCGAGAAGGCATTACCCAAGACAACCTAAAGCGGCTGAAAATAGCATTCCATAAGGCACAAGCAACTTCACAATGGAAAAAAAAGTGGTTCACAGACTCTCCAATTCTTTTGCACATGCAGCACCTATCAATTACAATGACATGCCTTTTCCTAAGGTTATCTATAGTAAGAATCTTTCCTAGGGCCGCCGACCAAGCGAAGAAAGCCACTTTAAAGGAATCTTAGTCCGCCAAATACTCTTCCATGGGAAGGAAGTGTTGCCTTTAAAAGCAAGGACCCTATAGAAGGATCTAACATCAAACTTCCCTTTGAGAGAAGGGACCCACGAAAACTTGTCTTCTCCTTCCCTTTTGACTTTAAGAGAATACAACAAAGTGAAAAAGGAAGCCAAGACATCTACCTCCCAATCGTGTGCTGCATGGATAAAGCTAACATCCAACTGAAGGGATTCACTAGAGAAGTCCAAATGAGCTGCAACACACGCATCATTATCACAAACAAAGCCATATAAAACTAGAAAAGCTTCCTTGAGGGTCAACTCTCCGCATCAAACATCATCTCAGAATCTGATCTTGTATTCATCACCCAGCTCGAATCTAGATTGACTACAAAACAAACTCTACCCCCTCCTTATATTCTTCCAAAGTCCCACTCCGTGCGGTCCAGTAGGAACTAAAGAACACCACCCACCTGAATCACTACCATATTTAGTATTCACAATAATTCTCCATCAAGCCTCTCTCTTATGCACATAGTGTCATAACCACTTCCCTAAAAGGGTTCTGTTAAAGATTCTTAGATTTTAGATCCCCAAACCTCTGTTAGAAATAGGAAAGCAGACTTTGGACCAACTAACTAGATGATATTTGAACTCTTTTCCTAAACTACCCCATAAAAAAATCTTGTTGAAGCTTCTACATACGATTAGCCACACTTGCAGGTAAGGGAAATAAAGACAAGAAGTATGTAGGTAAATTGGAAAGAGTACTCTTAATAAGGGTTACCTTACGACCCTTAGACAGATATATCCTCTTCCAACTAGTCAAAAGCCGCTCAATTTTTTCAATAACCCCATCCCAGATAGACTTAGCCTGAAGCAGGCCCCAAGCGGAAGACCAACATATTCCTCTTATTGATAGGGTCTACTGAGACTTCAGTTTGTTGATCTTTCTATTGATAATATATACTTAAGCAAGGAAGCTGAACTGCCTGAAAATCTTTTTCTGCCTTCCACCAAAATAGTCTCTGAAGTTGTTGAAAAACCTAAAAAGAAAAGTAAAACAACAGGCAAGGGATGTAAAAATTTCTAAAACTGACAGTAAGCATAACAATGGTGTCAGAGAAGATAAGCAAAATGAAGCAAAGGCTAATGACATAGTCCAGTATCTGCCAATGACAGATGAACAAAATCAGAATCTAGCCAATGGCAAGTCAGTACTCTTTTGAGCTTCAATTCTACAAATGCATAGAAAGTCAAACGCTGAAGTTGCATGAGGTCTGCCCCCTTCCCCAACCTAACCCAAATAGAGAGAGTCCAGCCAATGACAAGTCACTACTTTTTTGAGCTTTGATTCTGCAGAGGCACTTTCAGAGAAGTTGCATGAACTATGAACTCTACCCTCTCCACCAACCCAACCCAAATACAAGTGAGAGAGAGAAAATTTAAGAATTCCTACCAATCAACTAATCAAAATCACAAAGAACATTTATTATATATATATATATATATATATATATATATAATATATATATATATATATATATATATATATATATATATATATATTCACTTGTGAGAAAGATGCACTTACTTGGACTGTTCTCTTGTCCATCCTGGTCTTCTGAATGATAAGCAGTTGCAAGATGAATAGACTTTGCTACTCTTCATTTACTGTATGCTTTCCTTTTATATCATTCTTACATTATTTTATACAGGAGTTTTGGCAGCAATGTTCATGAATTTGATGATGAAAATCATTCCAAGGGAAGAATATTAGAAAGAAGAGAAAGAATAAACCCAGGAGAATTTGGAAGCTGTGAACATGAATATATCCCTTCTGTCAGCAGACAAGATTGAGGACAAGGAAGTTATTGACAAGTCGTCTCAAGTTCAGACCTTGTCTAATGGATTAATGATTGAGGTGCTAGAAATGGGTAAACCAGACAGCAAAGTTGCTGCTTTTGGGAAAAAGGTAAGTCCTTTGAATCCATGTTCTGTTGATCCAACAATGATGTTGATTAAATGTGTTTTCCCGCATGTAGTCTTCCAATCAAAAGTATTAAAGTAATGAACAGAAATAGCAGTTTGTATTCTTTTCTAGGTCGGCTGAGGGGTGGCTTACCAAAAATAATATTCTCATCTTGAACCGTAGAATATCAAAGAAAAGTGTTCTAGAAAAATTCTAAAAGATTGATGTAAATTTTATTTGCTTCCAGATCAGCATCAATTACAATGGCAAGTTGAAAGAGAATGGAGAATCATTTGACTCAAATGTTGGTGCTGCTCCCTACAAGTTTCGCCTAGGTACTACAATATGAGATAGAATCATGGTTGTCCTAGATACAAACTGTTAGTCTTATTACATGTTTTAATATATGTGGCTTCTTGCAGGTGTGGGAAAAGTGATCAAGGGTTGGGATATCGGTCTTGATGGTATTGCCCTTGAGATGTTTTTTATCCTGACAGCAATGGATTTACATTTAAAGTTGTTATTTATTATTCTCTAGCTGATGCATGTACATGGTTCTCAGGTATGCGAGTAGGTGAAAAGAGAAGACTTGTCATCCCACCATCAATGGGGTATGTGATCCGTATTCTGACTGAATCTTGCGGCCCATTCCTTTTTTATGCTTCTTTCTTTGGGTTCTCACTCCCTTGCTTGAAATTTTTGCCGGTGTTGCAGTTTTGGGAGTGAAGGATGTGGTGAAAACGTACCACCAGACTCATGGCTGGAATATGATGTGGAATTAGTTAAAGTCCACTGATTGATTGATTTGTGAAAAACCCGTGTTGCTGAGGTACTCATATGATGTGGAATATGATGCAGTTTTGTAAAAAAACCCATGTGTTGCTTACTGAGAGCTGGCTTTTTGTTCATATATTTTTGGGGATGAAATTAGCCAGCCTTTTGTCTTTAACTTATAGTTGGTTCTCATTGATTTTGATTCAACTTTCAATACAAATTATAGAAGATACTTCGTTTGACTTCATGTCCTAGTGTGAAAAGGTACTTGAGGCAGGATTTGTAAAAGAAACCACAGGCTGGATGTTGGTGCAGCCAAGTAAGAAGTAATTACAATGGTACGCACGTTTTACCATTCTCACCTATTCATGTATGAAGTCACTTGGGCTCTGGATGACTTGTGCAAAATCGTGACAAAATTGTGGCAAATTTTGTTGAAAGCTTGTTTTTAAAGTGGAAGACTTATGTTACGCATTCTTAGCTATATTATGTATGAATGATATGAGAAGACTGAGCAAGGTGCTTCATAGTTAAATGAAGAAAGATTGGTTTTTGGAAATCTAAAGATTGAACTTGGACAGCTCAATTAACCTGTTACATTAATAGCCAAGTGTGATTGTTAAAATATTTAAATAATCTACTAGCATCTCTTTTTCTTTTTTAGTTTTTGGGCAGAAACAATGGGAAAGAATATAGCGGAATTGATTGGCCAAATGTCCAAATTTAAATAGGGAAAAAATGCAAGATCAGTTCTTGAAATTTTATTGATTTGCAAATAGCTTCTTTTGGTATAAGAAGTGACTAAACTCCTTGCGACCTGTGTTACCCTTAAAAACTTAAAAAATAATTAATAATAATAATAATAATAATAATAATAATAATAATAATAAATTGGATGGCCATTGGGTAGTTTAGCCATATCCTTTGGGCCAATTTAGAGTGGCAACTACTTGATTTTTTTTTTTCTTTTTATTTTTGGACAGAAGTTGAGTGTAGGAACTTATTTATTAATTTTACTTTACTATACAGAGTTTTCAGTCACTTTTTATACCACTCTGAGCTATTTACAACTCAGTAAAATCTTAAAAGATTGAATTTGCATTTTTTTTTTCCTTCAACTTGATTGATGAATCCAATCAATAAAATTGGAAGAATTTATGGTAAGCATGTGAAGTTCGTATAGCCAGAGTGACTCGCTTGAAAAAAGAAAAAAGAAAGAAAGAAAAAAGCCTCTTCGTGCCCCCGTTGGTGCCTCCAATCAAATTATTAAGCCACATAGTCTCTCTCTCTCTCTCTCTCTCTTTTATCTTTTGGTCATTTTGTATTCTCCCTTACTCCATTTTTTAAAATCAATCATTGGATCCGTAGGACTTGCACAGATCTAATGACTGATTTTCACAAAAAGAAGACATGAAAAGGATGGAAAAATTCTAAATACCAAGTCCTATTATTAAAAAGAGAAATGCCATTTTGTATTCTCCCATTCTTCTCTCATCCTTACTTTCTTAAAATTAACCATTGAATCTATAGGACCTCCATGAGTGAAAGTGTGGAAAAGCAAGGTCTACAAATATCAACCTTCAACTCCCTCAAGCACAGAAAAACATAAAAGAAAAAATGTCTCCACTCAAGGTTTCGCCCTAGTAAAGCAAAGATACGTGATATATATGCACTTCATGACCAAAGCCGTTGATCAACTGAACACCTTATTTTCTACCGTGGTCTCACGGATTGACTAACAGCCATTCAAATACCAGGCTTGGCCAAACTCAGTCAGAGTGGTTATATAACTTTATCAACCTCTTCAAAAAAGGGTTTTCAATAGATCATGCCCATAAGGAGCCTTTATCCCCAACACAGAGGAATGGTAGGTTTGAAATGGGAGAATACTCCCATTATGTAGCCAAAAAAAAAAACTAGTGTTTCAATAAAAGCCTTCCATGGTTGATGCAGATCCTAGAATTCAAGATTTAAGGAGCATTTACAATATAATCCTCATTATCTAACAAAACTTGGGTGTCTATACATAACTGTGATCAGCATCAACATGGGAATAATCTACAAGGACAGGCACTGAATTATCCACTCAATTCCTCAGTTTTTGGCTCTAGTTTAACCAAAAAACTTCTAGCTTCATCATCACTAACTTCACTGCTTAGGAGGAAAAAAAACAAAACAAAACAAAATTAACCCACCAAATGAAATGAGAACACTAAAGAATAATTATTGAAATGAAAGTATGCAATACAAAAAATGAATAGAACAGAAGAAACATAGGGATATAAACCTGTCTATGGCTTCTGTCTTGGAGATCAGTGTGAGTTTTTTGGATGCAAGAAATTCACGGAAACTATCAAGGTCCTTCTCCCGGCAGAAGTTACAAAGATGGTGCAGGAAATCATTGAAAAGTTTCGGTTCCTGCAAAGAAAAACCTATGGAAATTAAAAAATAGTTGGTCTAACCATAGTTGTCGAAACACATATGCTAAACTATGACCTCGAGATCACCAAGTTGCTCAGGCTATTAAGCATAGACAATTAAGGTATGCACATCTATATATTATGGTACAAACATCTATTGGAAGAATTATGTCCTAAATGATATCTAAATCAAATAAGTAGTGACAAGGGCAAGTTATTTTAACTGAAAAGATCACTGACCTATTGTTTACCCCATGCAAACCTCGGCAAAAAATTTTAGTAGCCCACCGACCAAACCTAAATCACTAGGGTAGTAAGTATGAGGCAACTCAATAAATGAAGTTGCACTATTTAACTGTAGCTTTAAATGTAATCTGGCCCTTTACCTAGTTTCAAACTAAAATAAAATTCATCAAATTCTACTCAAAACCAATTGGGGGTCGGAAGAAAATGGGGAGGGGGGCTACCTGCTCAAGGATGCAACCCTTGCGAAGGGCAACTAGACATTCCAGTGCTTTAGGATAATTGTCCCCTTCATGGGAGTCCTCCACCAAGTCAAATATTTTGTTTTTCATGTCCTTGATTGCTTTACCAACCCATTCTGGACCATCTCTACGTGACATCATGGTTTCAAAATCTTGGACAGGGGTCAAGTCCCCAATTTTCTCAACCTTAACAGCAGACTTGTTTTCAATGGAATCGAGAAATTGAGCAGAAATGTCACCATGACCCTCTTCCTTGTTTGATCCAGATGGGTTTTCTCGCAAAAATCGCCGATTTGATTTCTTCAGCTGCAATCCAAATAAAATTCAGAACTTCAAGGACCATGTTAAATTTCATGGCATACCAGTTTTTTTTTTTGAAAGTTTGGAAGTGCATCAGCAAAAGTGACCTTTGGTTTCTCTTTGAGTTCAAAAATCCTGCGGAATGCATCAATAACAGACTTGTTTTGAGAAAGTAGTTCTGGATCAGGTTCAGTTATCTTCTTGAGGGTTTCATCAAGCGGAGGTACAGCTGCATCTGGGTGCTTTGATTTCAACTCAAGATAACGATAGAAACGCTGACAATATATAACTTCAGTATTAGTTACAAGCAGAATACCATATTGAAGGGGTGTAAGAAAGCCTCAGAAACACACTCTCCTTGTTCATCTCTCACATAGCTTTTGAAATGTTGTCCTTTTAAAACTGCTCAAGACATTATTCTCGTATGTCATCCTTTACAGATATCAAAATTTTCTCCCTGTTTGACCCTGCAGTAATTTTATGTAATCCAAGGGGGCACCAAGGGACCTGCATAATCCTTCCAGGTCTTGTGGTGCTAATTATCTTCTCTAGGACAAACAAAACATGCTTTGGGCGTGTATACACAGCTTAAGCGACAAGCATAAATAACTTTTAATTTTTTGGGATAATTACAAAATCAATCTTTGTGGTTGGCCTAAATTACAAATTGCTCATTGTGGTATAACAATCAATTTAGAGGTCTCTATAATAGGCAAAAAATACAATTTAGTCCTTGAAGTCAAATTTCGTTATGTGCCATGTTAGCACTAATAGCATGACGACATGTGTCATTTTTAATAAAAATATAAAACTATTAAAAGTAATAAATTATTATTATTATTATTTTAAAAAAAGGGAAGGGGTGATTGCTGGCAGCCACCCCTTTGTTAGTGATTGGCGGCAGCCATCCCAACAGTGGGGGTGGCCTACGAGCCACTCTCCGGCCACCCAGAGGTGGTTCGCAAGCCACCCCATGGGTGGGGGTGGCTCGCAGGCCACCCCTAGCCGGATCTAGGGGTGGCTTTGGGCCACCCCAACTGCTGGGGTGGCTGGGGATGGCGCGCCGCCATCCCCCACCACCCTTTCCTTTTTTTTTTTTTTTTTTTTTTTTAAAAATTAATTTATTACTTAAATAGTTTTATTTATTTAATTTTTAATATATTTATTTATTTTATTAAAAATGACACATGTCATCATACTATTGATACTGACGTGACACCTAATAGAATCCGTCAAATATTATAACAGAATTTGACTTCAGATGCTAAATTGTTTTTTTGGCCTACCACAGGAACCTCTGAGTTAATTATTATATCATAGGAAGCGATTTGTAATTTAGGCCAACCACATGGACTGATTTTGTAATTATCTCAATTTTTTTTTTTATTTAAATCTTTCTATAAGTTATATTACCTTAATCACTTAATTGGCCATAGACCCTGCACTCATTTGCACTCTATGTCAAACTGCTATAATACAGATTGAGGAATTGCATGAATGAGTACCTCCAAAAGAAGATTTGGTGTAAAGTCAGGCTGCAGAGCTTCCTCTTTTCCAGGTGGTGCCAGGTCAAGCATCTTTACTAAGTTATCTGCAGCCTCTTGCTGCTGTTCATTAGGCTGCCAAGATGCTGGTAAATTATTGAAAGACGGGAATTGAAATTCTCGAACATCCTCAGCAAAGGGAAGCACATTAAAGTAAAACGAATCAGGCTGCCCAGCAAATACACAAAGCATGCAAAATTAATAAGGAACTAAAATCATCAAAAGAATGATAAGCAAAGATATACAAATTACCAAGTTTAACAGGACTTAGTAAACATGTGTATGAAGACTTACAATATTATCTTTCTCAGATACATTGGGTGTCAGAACCCCCACAACAACATTCACCTGCCCATTTCTCCAAACACAACGCACAATAGCCAGCTTATTTTTCTCCTTCATTGCTCTTGCTAAGGCAGAAACTGCAAGAACTGCCCTTGTATTGCCCGGGTCAGCAATAAAAACATTGGCATCTTTCATGTAATAGTGTCTTGATACATATATGTTGGTCAAGACAAAAGGAAAGGGAAATCAAAAGATTATTATTGCAATTGACATTAACCAAAAGGAAAGCTTAAGTATGCAAGTCAAAGCAGTTAAAATGTACCGCATTATGTTTGAAGCATCAGTAAATCCTAGAAGTTTTACACCCTTCTCTGGTTTGAACTTGACAGCATCCCATTCAGAAGGTGCTATAGGAACTACTTGAGGTCCATAACGATATCCTTTAATCCTTTCTTCTGGAGGTACAACTCTACTAGGACCTTCAACATTTTTGTACTCATAATCTACCTTGACCTCATGGGTGGCAAATTTATCAGTTGCAGGTGCTTTGTCAGAATATTTCTTCAGAGTGGGAAGCTTCTCTTCTGATGTTTTCTTGTAAACCCATACCTAATATCATTTAAGCAATGAATGAGATAAATTTGGCATGTTTCTATAAGCACTTGCAAAGAACAAGATATAATTGAATAAGCCCATGCATTAAGAACATGAAACAGAGAAATTTAGGCAAGAATCACAATTATTATCATAATGCAACATACAACATTACTCAGAACAGTGAAATCCTATGCTGCCAATTTGTTTCGGGCAAGGGTAGCTTATGACTGATAGTGCACTGGCATCAAAAGCATCACGCCTGTGATTGCAGACCAATGGCATGAGTGGTAACAAGGCAATCAGCTCACTTGGCAACTTATAAGGTATTGCATCAGATGCTAGGTGCTTGGTAGAAAATCAAGGCCCATAGAGCTTTGGACAATTTGACACTTGTAGATTGTGGGGGAACACCCTGCCACCAATCCAAGGTATGACTTAAGATACTCACTTGATTGCTAAAGCAGGGGGAAACTTCCACTTAAACCTACCTGAGAATACTACTCTACTTTGGAGTCCTGCCTAATTTACACCTTAAACTCAGCTTGATGTTACCCTGCTGCTCTTGCTCACTTTGCTCACACAGCAGCAGGTATTGAGATGAAAAATAACACCTAAATCTAGCTTCTATACTCTGGCACATGCTAAATGACCAATAAAATATCACCACGCCACGAGAGCTCCATTGTCTAAAGTTTCAGATCTCCCAGAGATCTCCTCTTTTAGACACAATCTCTAGGTGCTCTCTTGTCACCTCATTCTCATTGAAAATATGCTCTTATATATCCTGCTCTCAGAGTGCATCCTGTATCACTTCTCAGTTCTGTCCAGCACACCTCCATTACCAAAAAGAAACCCGAAACAATGTGCTGATACCTACAATTAACTGAGACATATAACATGTATCAGACAAAAGATGACTCACTAACAAATTCAATTACAATGAATTGGTAATTTCCTCAATGATGGCCCCAACAGTGCTCTCCCTGTTAATCCTCTATCAGTTGGAAGAGTAATATGATACATTCCCAAATTCTCTTTGTAACAAAATTACTGGCCCCAAACCAATTTAACACACTTCAGTGACAATGGCACTTATTACTCTTAAAATGCATAAACTGTTGAAGCAAAGGAAAGCTACCTGAAAAGAGGTTGGTGCCATTGGGCCGTCTTAGTATAGCAACCAAATTTGCACAACATAATTTAATTGTGATGCCCCAGATTGAAAAAAATTAAGTCCCATATTGAGTGGGTGGGTTATGAAGAGATGTATGTGTCAAGTCCCATATTGATTGTGCATTAGGTGAAACTGAACTATATAAGTAACTCTATAAAGCTTCAATTGTAACTTTGACAAGTCCTCTTGAGCTATAACGTCATGCCAAATGGTATCAAAATTAACTTAGTATTATCATGTGGCACTAAGACTGTAACACCCTGGTCCCATATTGGGAAGATGAGAAATAGCCCACATAGAGTGGGTGATTTATAAAGATAGTCATGAATATTGAGTCCTACATCGCCTAGTTACTAGGTGAAACTAGGCTTTATAAGTGATTCTAAGGAAACTCCAAAACTGACTAGTCATTTTGGGGTGATAGCGCAGATGTGGCTAGCGTTTTTCCCTGGGTCGTTACAAAGACACTACATTCCAATGTAGACCATGAAAAGGACATCAAGAATTCAAGTGGGAGAGATTATGATATCTCACGTTGTGAAATTAAGTCCTATATTGAGTGGGTGGGTTATAAAGGTGTGTATGTGCAAAATCATGTATATGTTGTGTATTGGGTAAATCGGACTATATAAATGACTTTAGAGAGCTTCGGTTATAATTTTGACTAGTCTTTTTGGGGTGAAATGCAAATGTGGCTATCACTTCCTTAGATAATGAAATTAGTGATGTTGCTAATAATTAAAAGAAAAATATGTAAACCATAGTGGTGAACCATATCAGGAACATAGCATAGGGCTGCAAGATTCTAAAGGTAGGGAAAATGTGTATTTTGTGAGAGAACATCTAAAAAGATAGGTTTTTGATGACAGACTTTTATAATGCAATTAGAGTATACAGGAGAACAAATTTTAACAGAGAGAGAGAGATTAAGACATGTAGACATAAGCACTCGTGTTTACACAGCAACACAGACACAGTCATAAAGGAGTAACAAAAAGTATCCAGTATTATAGGACAAGTCATGAAAAACAAATAATATCCAATTTTTTCTGTTTGCGGACCAAACTACCATTGTTGGAATCTAGATTATAGAAATTTTATATCCCTCAATAACATTTTGCCGAATTCATTTTCAGCAAGTCCAATGTTGAATTGTGAATGCTTCCCATGTGATTGGGGACCAACAGCTGTCCCATCCATGTATGACTCGAAATTCGGGTTCTTTTACTAATGTTTTATAGAAAATAAAGTATGAGGCACGGGTTGGACAAAGTTAACATCTAATTAGAGTGATATTTGATAAGCATGACAGCTTGGGAGGATAGATAATCCAATGGCACATTTAATGACAAGTGGATCCCACAGAAAATCATTGACAGGTGTGAAATAGCTACTTCAAGATCAGGTTCAATTTGATGTGCCCAAGTAATTAATTTTGTCACTTGTTATGAAAGAAAAATGTTTTTTAGATAGGAAACAATAGCATGGAACGATCATAATCTATAAAAACATGAATGCCATATGCTTGACATTTACTTCGATACTGCACCAAATAGCTCACCTTAATCTTCATTTTGGAGCTGATTTCAAGATCACCCCTGAATATTGTAACTGGAGAAATATTTCGAGTTCTTAGAGCACCAAACAACGATATTGGACTCTCAACATACACCAACTTTGCACATGTTGTTTTCGAAAATATATTCAATAGAAGATCATTTTCATCCATTACTCTCTTATTTGCAGTCTCACTAAGCCTTCCCCTCACAACTATACTTTCCATTCCCATGCCATGTTGAACCATTTGTTCACCGATGGTGGTGATTTGGTCTTCTTTGGTTCCTTGAAATGGGTCTTTAATAGGACATATTGCATTTGTTATAAGGCAAAGGCGTTTCTTTTTTTTGTCTGTTTTTCCAAACTTCTTTATCAATATATCCATCCCAACAATTATAGCATCAAGAACTACAAATGAAGTCAAGGTGCCAAGAAAATATAAATGAGCACATAGTCAAGTAGATATGAATTACATTTTTGCCTAACAATTAACCCATTCATCTAGCGGTATTTGAACCTATGACCTCACTCACCACCCAGTACTAGTACTTATGGGGGTGGTGATGCCTTTGGTCTAAAAGTAAACGGCATGATTAACTATGATTAACTTACAAAAATACTTATGTGACACATGTATAATAAGAGTATCTCCAAGCCATACATCCATCAAAACAATAACAGCTATGAAATTATGCTAAATAAATAATAGATGCGATTATAATCTAGTATAATAATAATAATACAACATCAATCTTCACTAATGTTGAAATTAAAATATGATTATTATTATTTTTTTTTTAAAAGGCAGACACAATATTTTACAGAGTTAATTGGCTTTGTCTGCACAGACAAATGTGTATAAGTCAGTCAAAGATCTTTTCTAAAAAATGTAAGATTAAAGCTAACTCTTCTTGAAGCAAAGAAATTGCAATGGAGAGTTTTTTTTTTTTTTCAATGAGGAAAATTTTCACAAGAAGAGAAAGAAACTCAGCATTTTTGTTTTAAGTTCAATGAGCCTGGGGATCCAGGGAATTAAAATATTTAAAGCAGACAATTCATGCCAAAAAGAAAACATTGACGATACACACCAGCAAAGGATAATCTTCCAAAACAAAGTACAACAATTAAAGGATACAATCACCATTGAAAGTTCCTCGAGGGAGGTGTTGTAAAGTTTCAACAAGATCTCCATCAACAACTTTGGTATCTCGTAAAACCACCACATGTTCATACCCACCCACTTCCCTCGTCAGCTCATTTTTCGTGTCTGAGAATACCAATGATAACGTCATTAAGTTACGTTCCATAACAAGTTATAGCCAAAAAAAGGCCCAAAAACAAAAGTTCCTTGTGCTTCAAGCAATCGATATATGAAAATCTACCATTTCTTTTCCTTAATAGACGTAACTAATAAAGATCCTCCGAGTCAAAGAAATGAATCATGAACATGAATTAATTAAATTGACATCAAGTGCCCCAAATCGTCTATTAGAAAGCTAAAGCATACCTTCGGTTCCAAATAAAATAAGACCCACTTCATCAGATTTATTGTATATGAGCTGTACAAACAAAAGGAAGAGTATTAGGCAGAAGAAATTACAGAGAGATAATAACTAAAAGGGGTAACTTCACTTAACCCCCTGAACTTCGATCACTTTTGTAATTACCCCCTCAAAGTTTAAAAACTCTAGTCTATCGAACTTTCATTTTTTGCAATATCACCTCTTCCGTTAGGGTTTAGGATTAAATCAAATGGTCAAAGTGTAAAATGACCTTTATACTTTTGTAAAATTTATAAAATTTATAAACCTATAAAATTTCCTTAATTTAATAATTAATTTTATATAAAAAATATGGATATTTTGAAAATTTTCAAGGCCTCCGTTAGGATTTTCCGTAAAATCCTAACGGAGTGGTGACCTTGCAATTTTTTTAAAGTTGGATACACTAAATTGAAGGTTTTTAAACTTTAGGAAGCAATTGCAAAAGCGATGAAAGTTCAAGGGTTTAGCGAAGTTTTCCCTAACTAAAATAATTCAGAGCTTAAAGTTATACCTTTTTCTCTACTAGCAAGGAGCAGACCTTTTCAACTTCCGGAAGAACATCGTGCATTGAAGGACCCACATCGAGTAACAATAGCAAGGTCTCCTATAACCCAAAGCACGAAAAATAAAATAAAATATGCAATACATAAAATATTTGAAGCACTAAAAAAGAATTTAATTTTTACTACATATGGAAAGTGAATTTTCATAAATTGGTAAAGTTAAACCCTAAACCCTAAAAAGAGCATAACAGAAAATTAGAAATCATAAACAACTAACACAGGAAAATTAGAGCACAGAGCAAATAGAATATAACGTCTTGAAAGTAACCAAATGAGAGGGGAAGGAATTTCCCAATGGAATGAACAAAGAAAAATTAAGAGGCTTTAGACACAAAAATATAAACAAAAATGAGTACCGATTATGATCAACTGAGGCACGAAAGAGTTTTTAACAAACGAAGAGTTAGTGAAAATTTGAAAAAATTTGTCAAAGATTGAGAAGTAGAAATGAAGAGATTGTAGATATATGTAGCGAGTGATTGTTTTACCTTGTTCCGAGCCATTGAAGACAGAGAGAGAGTAAAAGCTTGGGGGAGAAGCTGGGCTGGGAAGAGAGCAGCAAATGAAACCAAAAGTAGTAGAGTGCTTTTTCGTTTTTCCCGCCCCGGGTCAAGGAGTTTCTCAAATTACAAAAAGGTCCCAAATCTCAAAGATATTGACAATTGAACCCGAAAGAAGAGGCCTGTAAAAAAGCCCATTTACAAAATTGCGAAGTGTGAAGTGTGTCGGTGGGCCCAATGGCGGCCCGCTGAGAAGCGAGTACTATAAAACCCGTGGGAGAGAAGCGCAAATTGCAGAGAGAGACACACCCACGCACGCGCGCACAGATAGCTTTTAGCTTTCAACAATGGCTTCAATGGCATCACCTAGCAGTAGCACCCACCATTTCTACAAGAATCACAAGAACGCCCGCAAGAGTTCCACCCTGCCCTGTTTCATTCTTTCTCAGAAGCAACCTGACCGACCCACTGACCAAGTTGGCCGAAGGTACTCTCTCTCACTCTCTCTCTCTCTCTCATATGCACGCAGAGCAAGATCTGGTTTATTGAAGCATTACATTTTGAAGGGAAATCGTACTAAGGAGCAGCGAATTAGCTGTAATTGGAGCCATCTTCAGCTTGAGGTACGTTTCTTTGTGCTCCTTATCT
>FXXK01000541.1:101018-123210 GCA_900184695.1 Betula pendula | reverse complement strand
GGTAACAATTTCTCTGAGCTGCCTTCTATGAGAGTAGTTTAACCTTTCTAAACTTTGAACTAAGCTGACTCAAGATCCTAAAATTCATCTTACAGATAAAATCGACAAAACCGGACAAGTTTACACCGCGAATAGCGGAGAAGAAAGACGATTATGTTCGAGCGGAATACGAAAGCCGCATACTGGGGGTAGGTGTAACTCTGTCTCCAATATCCTATCATTCATGAACCTGTTTTTTCTCAAAAAGAAGTGTCAACATTAGCGTGCTGTTCTGTTCTAAACAGTTTGTGGATGATGTTGAATTTTGGTTTCCACCGGGGAAGAACTCAATAGTGGAGTATCGATCTGCATCGCGGGTGGGAAACTATGATTTTGATAACAATAGAAAGCGAATCAAGGTAAAGCATCTTAAACAATCTCATCTTGTTTGTGGGTTTACACATTCACGGTTTTGTTATAATGAAATTGTCTCTGGAATTCTTATTACAGGCATTGCGACAAGAGTTGGAAAAGAAAGGATGGGCTTCTGAAGACGTCTTTTGAGGGGCATTGCTTATACAACAAGAATAAATTATATAGAGATTGTACCCTCCATTTTTATAATCATGTACTGGTGTGCTTTAAAGAATATATCAAAAGAATTTTTGTAACCTTTCGTTGCATTCCTAGGAACCAGTGGAACTCTTTCACCCGAGGCAATGGAGCTTTCAAACTAAAAACAGATTTGAGCTCGTCTGTTGCTCCAAAACCTATATGTTGGATCCGGATTCCATGCCGGAGAAAAATAACAGCACAGCACAGCACAGCACGATCTTATGTAATTTTAAATTTACGGCTAATAACAGCACGAGTGAAAAAGGAATGAAACTTTCTTTCTAAGAAGTGGGTGAAAAAGAGGACTTACAAACGGCATTTACAAAACTTCATGTAATTTCCTTATAAATCTACGTCGATTGGCTAAAAATTAGTAAGTTTTAATCTTAGCCATAGATTTAAAATTACAGGAGATCGTGCATAATATGAAACTATGACGAAAGATGCACAACCCATCACCTGAACAATGAATGTCAGAAAGTATCATGGTTTTGTGCGGTGATAACAAGGGTGATGGGTTGCTCTAAGTAACGTTTCAAAGGTTCTCTCTACCAAACAATATATTAAGCAGATGAATCAAACTTATGTCACTCAAACACCAAATTAAAGGAGATTCATCATTCATATCATTAGCACATCTATTTTCAAGAGCGTTAGACTTAAATGTATAAACTTGGGGCAAAGACAAGTGGATTTAAGTATTGAAATAGTCTAATACAGGAAAGTCATGTCCAAAACAGGCATCACTTCTTCAACAATTCCCATAAGGAAATATAATTGTTCATATTGAACTCATTGACAAGCTAAAACTTAATTGATAAGTCATGAGAACACTGAAATAACCACCATGGCAATACCATCAAAAGGCCATTTCATACAATTTCAGCATTCTGCTTTGAAGATCAGCACAACAATTCAGGACAGAAATCAGTCTTTCCTGAGTTCAACATACTCACGACGAATACCTTCAGCATTTAGGACAACAATTTCAAGCTTGTCTCCCTGTAGAACATCCATGACGTGTTAAAAAAGAGACAGAAACCTCAACAGAGGGAAGAATTGTAGAGAACCAGAAACTTACAGTGTATATATCCCTCTCAGTTGCAGATGCAAAAACAGTTTTAACCAAATCAACTGCTTCTGATTCAGAAAGTGGTGTAACAGCATCCTAAAGGTCACAGTTTAAAAATCAGGCATATGTAACATAAAGATGCTGAAGAAAATACGTAAACCCATAATTTAAGTCAACAACAACACACCTGGGCAGGCAATAAGAGAGGGCTGGGAGACTTCAGCTGGTTATCCAGAAAGGGCATGATGAGTGTGGAACCAGAACCTTGGGAACTATATCCAACTCTCTCATAGGAACCAACAGCATCATATGTGAAGACACAACCCTTTCCTGTAGTTTTGGAATTAAACCCAAAAAATAAAAAAGGTGCGTCAATACAAAGAAAGGGAATGAAAATGACATTTAAAGCTTGTAGTAGTTTACCTTCACTATCAAGGCCACCTAGAACGTTGAAAGAATAATACGGAAAGAAACGCTTATAGTAGAGGGTGTTAGAGAGCAGTTGACCCATTGCAGGGCAGCTCATCTGCTTGTTGTGTTGTTGCTGATAGATCTGTATACAAGAAAGAATATCAGTGAGATTAGGCATGAGTTCAATTTCATGTCTCCAAATTTATATCCAATAAAACAATCTCTACAGAAACGAGAATCAAAAACTTCAAACCATACAGGACCTACATGTGTTTTTACAACCATTAAATTTAATAGAAAAATTCCCCCTTTTTAAATTAGATACCAATTAACCAAAACCTACAGGAAGATGAAGTAAAAAATATCTTAAAAAATTCCATCTAATTGTGGGAAAAGCTACATATGAGAAATGTTTGAAAGCCAGGTGATTCCAACCTAACCTACAGACCTAAAACCTAAAAGCATAAACACTTTTATTAAGAAAAGTGTCGATGTTTCATCAAACTGAATGCTGGTAAGTTATTTATGACATTAAAAAGAAAATAGCCTAGAGCAAGATAACAAAACTTTCATAGGTTACACAAAAAACAAGGATTGCTATATAGCATATACCAGCTCATCAGAAAATAATCTAAAGTAACCCCAATAAAAGATCTTGTTATTAGCATCCAGACCCCTTGTCTGAATTATTACACATTGCGTAACAGCCTAAATAACATATTTTTCTCAGCAATAGATATAGCTATCAAAGACTTATACTTTCTACATCAATTGTCGATGGTGAGAGCCTCCATCCAATAATACCTGAGTGACCACAATAACCAAAACTCAGCTTTTCCTCATCCTAAATAATATACTCTAAAAGGTTCCCAAAAGCAGCATTACAAGTTTGAACTTATTCATAGAGTTTGCGAAACCCATGACTCAGCAGTTCCTGCCTGCAGAAAGCAGTATCACTAGGACTTTATCATGAGCCATCTGCTATAAAAAGATATTCACTTTATATTGCTAAAGTTCTACAAAAAACTAAATTATTCTTTAGAACTCCCTGCTTCTCATAGGAGAACCAGCAATTAACTCTTATCTGACATGCAGAGAAACTTTTGCCCCATCTCTTCCCACATAGCAACCCTATTATATTGCATTCTCGTTCAGACAAAGCACCACAAAGTTTAAAAAGAAGAAAAAGGAAGCCATCCAACAATCCAAAACAAACAAGAAGCCAAAGCTATAAAAAAAATGACAGTTTTGAGATATTAAAACAATAAACAAATTGCCCATGCTTTGAAACTGACATACAAACATATCTAATTGACACAGCAAAGAGACGTCTATAGATATGAAACTAATGAAAATCATAATAAGCCCACTCAATCTAGCATGCTTCAACCAATGTACTTCTTGCAGAAGATATATTAACAGCCAGTATACAATTAGATATATTGAGACCTCACCAAGTGCCTAGCTGCCAAGAGCTTTTGTAAAGCTTTCACATCAGCTTGAAATCCAGAAGAAGCCATCACACATTTGTCCGCTCTGCAAGGTCAAGGGAAAGAAAAATGTTAGACATGACCAGATTATATTGAAACTCTGACAATTGATCTACAGCCTCTCTCCAACTCCATAAGTATTAGAACCTTGCTATCAGGTGCAAAGAGTCCATAAAATAAGAACAAAATGACAACAAAGGGTTAATTTAAAGTCACTAAGAAACAAACAGAAGGAAAATTTACTTCAGTCATGTGTCACTCATTGAGAAACATATCACACGACTTCTATATCCCCACAAACTTACATTTAACAACACAGATCTACCTAGTAAAAGACACCAAGTAAGCTTATTTAACTGCCATTGTCCTAACAGAGCATTTAGTAGCTATCCACGTGGATGAAAGAAAAGGCAAAACTATCCTGCACTGCTTCAAGACATCAGGTATTTCTTCCAATACCAAGTAGCAACCACTAATCCAAACCATAATTCTTGGCAGAGCAATATGTTCCTCAAATATTCTTTCTTCCTTTTTTTTTTTGACAGCTCTTTCTTCCTTTAAATAAGAAGCATGGTCCAGTCATATGTATTTCTACGAGCCTAGCAAAACATAAAGGCCAAAGAATTAACCTCCCTGTAATATATTCACTGAAGTCAAGACTACCAAAATTACTTATTCTGTGAATTGTATGAAGCTTTTCACTTCTATACTTTTCTTCTTGCCCAACCTGACTTTGCTAAAATTCCTAAATTATAACCTCGTCTGAAAAACACAAGAATCCGACTTCTAATTATTTGTCCACCCAATATCCAATTATAGATAAGGGAACTGTAAGACAAGATCATTGGCTTTAATATATTTTTTTTTTGCTGACGTGGTGGGAAGTTAGTTTTCTCTGTAGCAGTTAACGAACTTGCTTGTTGAGGAAGGTCCTGACTGCGCGTGAGAGCGCGAGACTGTTTCCTGTTCATCAGTGATAGGCTCCGGTAGCATATGCCACCACCAATCATGGTTAGCTTTTCTTTCTTTTGATTGTTTCTATTTTTTTGCTATGGCTAGAAGGAAGTCTGGTCATGGTAGGTGTAAGAGTAAGGGATTGAATCAACTGGTGGATTCGATCTGTGAGGAGGGTGAATTGGTTGTTTCTGATGATCAGGAAGTGGAAATGGGGGAAACTAACGGTGTAGGAAATTTGGATGTGGTTGTGAATGATTTTGAAGAGAGTGGTGAGGATGGGAGCGGGAAAATGGATTTTGAATTGAAGGATAGTGAGGAGAAGAATGTTCAGCAGATTTTGGGGTTTGTACTGAGAAGGAATCAAATGAGTTGAATTGCACTTTGAAGGTTCCAGAGATTCATGAAACAGATGGTGTGAAGATTGGGGAGCCGGAGAAATAGAGTACGACAGGAGGATATTGTCAGAGTAGGCGTTGATTGTTTACAAACGAAAAATCCTTGGGGAGTTTACATTATCATAAGCCTCTGATAGTTGATGGTAAGATCATAGTGAAACCACCAACCCAAGCTGTGGAGGAGGGGATTAATAGGTGGAAACCGAGCCTTTTTGGGAAATTCTTAGATAAACCTATAACATTTTTTTATGGTTAAGCGTTCAGCGGAGAACCTATGGAGTCAGTATGGTAAGGTAGAGGTTTTCTCAATGGGAAATGGTTTATTCATTTTTCGATTTTTTGGATGAGAGAACCCATGATGAAGTTTTGGAGGCAAAGTTTTGGCATATTGCCAATAAGCCCTTAATTCTTCGTAAGTGGGAGCCAGGGATGCAGCTTTTGAAGCATTCCTTATTTAAGATACCTATTTGGATTAAGCTTGTTCATCTCCCCATGGAATTTTGGGGCTCTAAAAGTCTTGGTATGTAGTTAGTGGAGTTGTTCATCCACTTTATGCAGATTCAGTCGTGGAGGAGTAATTGCGTTTGGATTGTGCTAGGGTTTTAGTTGAAGTTGGTGCTGATTCTAAGTTTCCTAGGGAATTGGAATTGGATAGCGGGGATGGTCAATACATTACAATTGGGGTGGAATACCCATGGATCCCCATCAAGTGTTCAACCTGCCATGCGTTTGGACACCCTACCTATGCTTGTTCCCGTAAGGAGAAGGTGTAGGCTCCTAAGAAGGTTGTACAGCAGCAGGAGGGGACTGGAGTTCAAAAAGTCAAACTGATAAACAGTATGAGTGGACTGAAGTTCAGAGGAAGGTAAAAAATGTTGAGCCAAGGGTGTTTGATAAAACAGTTGGTCGAAGTGCAGCAGGGGCATCTAGGAACCATCAGAAAGCAGGTGGTGTTTTGTCTAATTCTTTTAAGGTTCTGTCCAAACTCATGATGTGAAGGAGCTGGAAGATGGAGAAGTTTCTGTAAAAGGAAAGGATAGCAGTCGGCTTCATACAATTCTTGATTCTGCAGTAGAAGTTGAGAATTTAATAAATGAAGGAAAGGAAATAGAGCGGCCGGATGGGGAATTTATTGGGAGGGGATTTTCTCCCACTGTTTGTTAGTTCATGAAGGTTCTTGTTTGGAATATAAGAGGTCTTACTGACCTCTTAAAGCAAAGAGAAATAAAGAGAATGGTGACTAGTTTGAAGTGCTCAACTATTTGTGTAATTGAAACTAGGGTAAAGGAGGAAAAATCTGTTATGAATCAGGATCATATAGTTGCTGGTCGGGGTTTTATCAACAACTATAAATGTCATCATTTTAGGGAGGTTGTGGATATGTTGGGATCAGGATAAATGGATGGTTAATACCATACACCTTAAGGCTCAAGTATTAAGTTGTGAGATCCAATTGGTTCAAGGGGGACTGAGTTGTTTTCATTCTTTTGTCTATGGTTTGAATAAAGGTGTGGAGAGGAAGGTCCTTTGGCAGGATTTGTGTGCAGTTAAGAGGATAGTAGGTGCTAGTCCTTGGTTAATCTCTGGGGACTTCAATGTGGCAAAATCTGTTCAGGAGAAATGGAGTAGGTCAAAGCTCAACTGTTAGGAGGAGGAGTTCAGCCAGTGTTTGGATAATATTGAGGTTGCAGATGTGGCTTTTTCGGGTTATTTTTACACCTGGAATAATAAACAAGAGGGGAAGCATTTGTTGCTCGTAAGCTGGATAGAGTCTTGGCAAATGTTGACTGGTTGGACAGGTTTGGAGGTGCTTCTGTTGATTTTTTAGAAAGTGGTATTTCTAACCACTCTCCGGCTGTCATCAGCGTGGCTCAGTTAAAGAATATTGGTCCCAAACCTTTCAAATGCTTCAACTTTTGGTCTGAGCATGATGAGTTTTTGGCTTGGGCCGGGAAGGGTTGGTCAATCCCAGATAGAGGGGTTCAAATGTTCATATTATACTCTTGGCGGAGAGCTGTGAAGAGAGTGTTGAAATCAGTGAATAAATTTGTTTGGGGGAATTAAAATGAAGGTGTTACAAGCTAAGCCAAGGCTTGAGCAAAGCCAAAACGAGTTTATTGCTTCTAGAGGCAGGGCTGAATGTCTGAAGAGGGAGAAGGACTGCCTTCACGAATTTGTGTCCATTAGTAGAGCAGAGGAAGCTTTTTATAAACAAAAAGCTAGAAATCAGTGGCTGAACTTAGGGGACCAAAATAAGACCTATTTTCACAGATTAATTAAGATGAGGAATACTCAAAATACGATCAAGCACCTATGGGATGATAATGGCAGAAAGGTTTAGGTGGATGAAATAAAGCAGATTGCCGAGAGATTTTATAAAAATCGGCTTGGAGTGAAAAAGTTGCGGAATCTGGATAGAGAGAGAGTTCTTCAGCTTCTTAAATCTCGAGTTCCTGAGGCTCAACAGATCCTAATGCTGAGAGAAGTCACAGCTGATGAAATAAAGAAGACCATTTTTGCTATGAACAGCAGTAACTCTCCTGGGCCTGATGGCTTTTCTGCAGGGTTTTTCCAAAAGGCATGGTCTATGGCAGGGAATGATGTTGTAGATGTTATTCAGTCTTTTTTTAGTAGTGGTAAACTATTAAAAGAGGTTAATGCAACTATAATCTCTTTAGTTCCCAATAAGATTAACCCTTCTTCATTGAGTGATTATAGGCCCATCTCTTGTTGCAACGTTGTGTGTAAGTGTATAATTAAAATTCTTGCTAACCGATTGATGCCTAGCAATATCAAGCCAAATTGAAGATGGTGATTAGGAACAGAGATTGGTTTTGGCCTGCTGCCAGATCAGATGTATTGGTTCACATTCAAAGTAAACTTGAGTTTGTGGAAAGAAGTGAGGAGGACACAGCAAGGTGGGTTATTTCCATATCAGGTGTCTATTCTTCTGCAGATACTTGGGCTGCCATCAGAACCAAGCATAATGTAGTTGATTGGTGGCATTTGGTCTGGTTCCCTCTATCTATTCCTAGGCATCGTTTTATTCTTTGGCTTGCAATTAAAAACCGTCTCTCTACTGGGGATAGGCTGGTTGCTTGGGGATATAATGGGGTTAGTTCTTGTTCATTTTGCAGAAGTTGTATTGAACCCCGTGACCATATGTTCTTTCAATGTACTTTTAGCAAGAGTTGTGAGAAGATGTATGGTGGATAATCCTTATGTGAAGTGGGAAGAAGTCTTGGCATGGGGTGTTAATGCTTTGAAAGGAAAGAGTCTTAAAGTCAGCTTATGTAAACTGGTTTTTGGGGCTGTAATCTACCACCTTTGGAAACAAAAGAATGATATAAGGCATGGGAATGTAGTAAGATCAGAAGAACAGGTTTTGAAAAGGATTGATTGGGAGATGCGTACTCAAATTATGGGAGCGGGTAAGTTCAAGAAATCTGCTGAAAATATGGCTATCTGTTGTAAATGATATGGGGTCCGTTAGTTCGATGAAAAGCTGAGATACTTGTAGAGTTTCTTGTCTTGGTGTTGCAGGCTGTTTCTGCAGAGCATGTTCTGCTGCTGTTGTTGATTTTTGTTTGGTACGCTGTTAGGCGTGTTTTTGAGTTGAGCCTCTTTTTGTGCCTAAGTTCCAGTTTCCTCTGGAGTTTGTTTGTACTCTGATTTGTTATTAGTAAGTGAAAGCTTATTCATCCCCCAAAAAAAAAGAACTGTAAGACAAGATTTTCCCCTAATATTGTGCCAACCCAAAATCTGAAATTTGTTCTCAAGGAGATTGATAATCGATACTATCCGACTCATGGAGAACCAATTCAATCTCCTAATATTAAAGCTGAAAACCACCGCCCACCAATCCCCCCAAAAAAAGCCCAACAAAACTAACTAAACTTAACAAAGAATTAAAAAATGGAAAAAAAAACTAGAGCAAAGG
Organism: Betula pendula; assembly: GCA_900184695.1. Classification (NCBI taxonomy): domain Eukaryota; kingdom Viridiplantae; phylum Streptophyta; class Magnoliopsida; order Fagales; family Betulaceae; genus Betula; species Betula pendula. Next base: position 114,351 of record FXXK01000541.1, on the reverse strand, counting down.
ACGTACAGTTTACAGATTTTGGAGTACTCGCGGGTGAGAATACTGTAACCGGTGGACATGCGAGTATCGGCCGCCACAACGCAGTAATCGGCTCCGGCGATCGCAACGCAGGATCTACATACACCACAAACTATAACATCCAAAAAAACATTGTGCCAAACAAAAATGAACAACGAGAGAGAGAGAGAGAGAGAGAGAGAAAGGGTACCCGCCATTGTTGTCGTATGGAGACCAATTGGCTTGCTGCTTGGTCATGGTTAATTGATACCGTATGGAGCAAAGAGCAGTGAGAGAAGGAGAACTACGGCTACTAAAAAACGCAAAAAACCAGCTTGCGGGTTTGAGACCTTTTTCTAGTCTTTAGATCTCAAATGACTTTTCCTTCAAGAAAACGGATCACTTACCGCTTACGTGTCTGTAAAAAAAAATATTAAGGGCCGAGATTTAACCAAACGTTGTCCGGCTTGTATGCCGTTAAAAAATAACAGCATATCTGCCGTTAAAAAAATGAACGGACCAGATTCAAAGTAGCAAACCACATTGTCGATTTAGACAAAACGTTATGCTATGTGTCGTTCACCCGCTTGACGCCGTTTGTTTTCCAGAGACAAACTTTGGATATGAAAAACCTCGTTGAAATGACGAGAGCAAACCTCGTAGAAAGGGAATTCCCAATCTGTATGGGACAAAAATTTCAATTTCATTTAACTCACTCTAATATATAGTAAGTGTCATTTATTAATATTAAATTCTTCAAAATTTAATATTTAAATTCCTAAGTAGTAAAATATAAATTAATAACTATTTAATTGTGAGGAATTTAATATTGATAAATGATACTTGTCATATATCAGAGTGGGTTGAATAAAATTTTTTCCGACTTGAGTTAAAGGAAAATTTAGAATGTTGTTCAATAATATGTTGAAAGAAAGTTTACTTTTTAATTGAAAAAATGTCAAAAATCATTTGCCAAATGAGATCTTATCATCTCGAGTGAATCTTTCATATGATTTATAAGAACTAAGAACACTAGCAATAGTTTCTCTTAAACTCTATTTTCTTTTATAGCGTAGGAAAAATTATTAAAAAATTATTGCAGCAGCTTTTCTAAGTGTTTTTAAACTACAGACACATTAAGGGAACTAAAAGTTGTTTAATTCATCTAGGAAATTAAAAGTGGTTTCCTTAGCATTATTTTAATATAAAAGCTTTATTTTTCCTCGAACATTTATTTTAAATAATTTTTAATTGACTTTCTCTTTCCTCTCTCTTTCCTTAATATTTAATTTTAAGAATATTTAAATAATATAAAAAAATGATAAAGAAAGCTATTGTTGAACTTATTTAAATAAAAAAGTAAAAAGTAGTTTAATTTATTTCATTGAGAAAAAATTTAAAAAAAGCTGTTACTATTACTCTACTCTAAATATAGCTATTATGAATCACTTTTATCTTCTATAAATGTTTCATCTTCATTTATTTTAGCACCTTTTAGTTTTGTTTTTATTTGTTTTTTCCCTTCTCTTTATCTCTCTCCCTCTTCCTTAACTTTCACAATAAAAAATAGGGAAAAGTCCACATACCCCCTCAAACTTACCACCCAATTGACAATGTTCCCCCCCAAACTTTCAATTGTGACAATGTCCCCCCCAAACTACCAAACAAATGACAATGTCCCCTAAGACGAAATTACCCTTAATAAAATAAAAAATAATAATTTCTCTAAAAAACTAACTAAAAATTAAAAAAAAAAAAAAAACACTACAATTCATAAGGGCTAGAAAAAGACTAAAGCTAAAATAAAAAATAAAAACAAAAACCAAACAAATTAATTTTTTTAAAAAAAAAAAACACTACAAACAATTGGACAAATTCAAGAATAAAAAAAAATTATAACATTTTCGTTTAAAAAATTATAATTATTTTTTTAAAAAAATTATTATTATTATTATTATTTTTCGAATTCATAAGGGTTAGAAAAAATTAAAACTAAAAAAAAAAAAACTAGCAATTTTTTTATATATAAAAAAATAAATAAAAAAATAACATTCCAACCTAATTAGCAAATTCAAAATTTTAAAAAAATTATAAAGTTTTCGTTTAAAAAAATTACTTTTTAAAAAATAAAATTAAAAAAGGGTATTTTGGTCTTATTAAAAATCTGTAGGGTTATTTTTGTTTTTGTTGCCATTGGGGGGACATTGTCATTTGTTTGGTAGTTTGGGGGGGCACTTGTCACAATTGAAAGTTTGGGGGGACATTGTCAATTGGGTGGTAGTTTGAGGGGGGTATGTGGACTTTTCCCTAAAAATACATTGGAAACATAGTATTTTATTTTTTTTATAAAAAAAAAAATAGAGAATGATATGGATGGTTTATATTGAAAAATTATGAGTTAAAATAGAAAATTTTTATAATTTGAATAGTTAAAGATAACCGCTACCGCCTAGATGTTCTGTATTTTTCACCGATGTGCTGTAGTTTTTAACTACAGTGCAGTGAAATCAAAACGTGAGCAACACAAAAACACAAAACGAGAACACGCGCAGAGAGAGAGAGAGAGAGAGTAGAAGGGCTATGGCTGCCCTGTGGTTCTGGCTCTTGTCCTTCATCTTCCTTGTAGGTCTGCTATGCACCATCGGTTTTCAGGTGTTTGATTCCTCAACCTATTCAGATTTTCTTCTGTTTTTTGTTATTCTATCTTAAACTTGTAATCTTTGATGTATTCACAATTGGTAAATACTCATCGCTAGCAATGCTAAATTCACAATTCAGTACCTTTTTAGGATGTGTCTTGGGTTTCGTTTTTTTAAAAAAAATTCCTATGTTTGTTTCTCCTTTGGTTCCGATGTTCCTCAACCACAACGAACACCTCTTTTAAAAGTCAAAAGTTAGCTGTCAAAAACACGGAAGGGGTAAAAAAAAAAGGGAAATTTTATATTTCTGTTGGAAAATAGGGGATCTTACTTTTTGTCTCATCGATAAAAGTTGCCTTAAAAATTACTGAGTGTGTTGGAGAAGCATTTTTATCGCTATTAAATAAACAAAATTTTGGGTATTTCATAAAATTGTTTGAAAAGCAAGGAAATTCTTTTAGGAATTGAGATTTTATGCAGAAGAACTCTAAGAATTTCGGCATTATTGCATACAAAAGTGTCATTTTACCATCTATGATCATGTGAGATGGGTTTTGATAATCAAATTACAAAAACATGGCTCAAGTAGCAAGAGCAGTTTGTGTTTAAAGTCAAAGACTGGGCTGTTGTATTGCCGTGCTTTGTTTAGTATTCTTTGAAAACTTCAAGAATTAAGATTAAGCTTTGAAGATCTTTTGCAGCTTATGTGCTTGGTGGACCTAGAGTATGACTATATCAATCCATATGATTTGGCATCTCGGATAAACATGGTTATTGTGCCTGAGTTTGTAGCTCAAGGAGTCTTATGCTTCTTCTATCTTCTAACGGGAGATTGGTTTATGTTTTTGTTCGCTCTCCCGTACATGTGTTATAACGTGAGATTGTAAGTTCTCTTCTCACCCTCCCAGGCAACAATATTGTGAATGAATTTCATATAATCTGTCTCCTCTTTGAAAGACACCAACATGACTGTGTTATGCACTTTAAAAGTTACTTTCATGTCATTTTATACTGCGATGTGAGTAATACTTTGATAAAGGGCCTTCCGTGTTAACTACTTGCAACTGTAAGTGTGGCATACATATTTCATCATCTAATTACGGATGGGACGTTATGGGAAATTAGTTATTGCATTCAGATAAATTCATCCTTCTGGTTTGTCATATCATGGCAGATCCTTTTGCTTTGCAACAAGCAAATATAGATAAAAATAAGTGTACAATTTAAGGTCATTTATCCACACAAGTTATCAACTACTGTCATTTCAATGAAGATTGATAACTTTTTGGATATGTTCTCTATTTAGATATCAGATAAGTATGATCCTTCGTTGTTAATTGTCAATTGAGTGAGAGGATGTTACAATGATCACCCCCGAGGTTTAGTGACATGCAATTACATTGTCCCTAGGTTGGATAAGCAGTGAAGATGTCCCATTCTTGTAAGTGATTACGCTGACACTAACCTATTTGCTGATTTCATGCTAAAAAGTACATTTTTCATATTCCAAGTATTCCCTTATTCTTATTAGCTAGACTGTGGAAGGAGAAATGCTCCTTTTGTTAACTGAAATGGAATTAGAAGGTAACTTCAGTAAGTGTCAGTTTCAACTTTGGGTTTTAAAAAGTTTCTTTAAAAGGTATAATTTTCCGGATCCCTTCCAAAAGGCAGATGTTCGATGATAGATATTTTTATCATGCGCTTAGCCCTCCAGCTGGTCTTTCTTTCCAGAGCATTTGAAGGAGCAAGGCCCCTTCGAGAGTGACTTTCTTTAGTTAGGACAAGCCCCGACTTTGGATAACCAAAGGAAATGGCATCTCATAGTGATGAATTGATGTTGAATGTGTAAGAAGAGTGGAGAATTCATTGATCATCTTTTGCAACATTGCAAGTAGAAAGAGATTTGTGGGTTTCAGTTTTCCGTCTTTTCGGAATAGAGTGGGTCATGACCCAACGGATGGTGGAGGTATTGGCTAGTTAGAGAGGCCATTCTAGTAGCCATTGCATTATAGAAGTATGGAGGATAGTTCCCCATAGTTGATGTGGTGTATTTAGAGTGAACACAACACCGAAACTTTGAAGATTGAGAGAGAACGCTAGTAGAATTAAAAGCTTTATCATTCAAAACTCCCTATGGCTTTACCTCTTAATGCTGTTTGCCTTCTGACCAAAGAGGCTATTGTATATACAAGATAAAGGGGAAGGTCATTTTGAAATCCCAGGGGATGTTGTTGTAGTCTTACTCAAAATTTTACAATATTCAGCATAATCTTTTAATATAGTCATCCAAGATTATAAATCAAGAAGTTTTTTTTTTTTTTTTTTTTTGGGGGGGGGGGGAGAGATCAAATCATGAAGCTTGAATCGTGTGCTAATTCTATGAATGTCCTGGTACACATTCCTTGATTTATAGCAACTTTCAAATTAAAACCAAGGATGACTTTCAATGCCTTTTCTAAATGTTAGGAAATATGCACAACAATTGTTATTTTTTCTTTTTTTGCCAAACTATTGATTCAAGTGTTACGAAGTTATGCATTTGATGAATATCAGTGGGTCATCTTTCCCACTCAAAAGACCCATTCAACTTTCTTTGGCATGGGCAAGCACCTGAACACATGCATGCATTTTTTCAGATTTCACATGAGATTGAATTTAGCAAGTCTTTGTTAATTCATAATCCACCCCCAGTTCAAGAAATGCATCTGAGATGATTTGTAACCCTTTGATCAGGTACATGCAGCGAAAACACCTGGTTGATGTAACTGAGATCTATAACCAGTTGAGATGGGAGAAAAAGCAGCGGTTTTTTAAGATCGCCTATCTTCTTCTCCTATTCTTCCTTTCTCTATTCTGGTATTTTGATAATATAGCTGTTATTTTACCATTTGTAATTGCTGTTGACACTTTTAGAGCAACTTTGGTGAAATTGTGCGTTCCCTTCCATGTAAAACCTCTCTTAGGTTGCTTTGGAGTGTTACAAATGAATATGATGAATAATCAAGAATTGGTGCTCCTGACAAGCTTGCGCTGTAAGTAGTTTATATTACTTGGAATTGCTGTTTTACAAAGGGCGTGCCCAAGCAATATAGAGATATAAGTTAAGCATTTTGTTTTTGTTAGCATGTGATAGCAATTCAATGTTTAGAGGAGTCATTAGAGAGGGAAATTGAAAAAGATTATAAGGTCATCAGCATGTCACATTATGTATTTCGTATCTGATACTCGTCTTGAAGAATAATTGTACTCTTGTATTGATTTTATTTTATACTTATAATGTGAGAAACTATTAATTATCTGACAATTGATAGTTATTGATTGCATTTTCCTTAGAAATCTCTCATTTCTTTCCAATCAAAATTGGTCCATGTTGCCCCGGACAGAACCAGGGCTTTGAAAATTTCCCTTTTGAACTCTGAGCAAGCAATAGTAGCCAGCTCTCTGCATCTTTCTTGTTTCTCACAGTATTTTTTGACTGATCCTATGACTTGTTTGAGATGCCCAATTATGCTTCCTTTTCATGTCTAACGCTATTGTGCCCAGAAATTCCTTTCCATGCCCAATCATGCTCCCTTTCCATGTCCAACTTTACCCGTTCAAATTTTTTTTTTTTCTTACCCCTCTTTTTAAAGTTTTCATTCTCCATGCAGCTATGCTCTGTTCTGGTCAGTACTGGTAGAGAATGATGACGAAGAATTCTATGAATATATATGATTTTTTCAGTGAATGTTGGGACAAAAAGCTGGTCCTATTGAGTTGTTATCATAGATTCAATTATAGATGATTTTTGAGATTTAAAAGAGCGCCGGGTTCTATTTTGATAAGTGATTAAGTTGAAATTAAAATATATTTAGAAACAATAATTATGTCTCTTCTTTTGTTGATATTTAGTTAACACTAATTAGAACTTTTATATATATAAAATCTTAAATCGTAATATATTTCTTATTCATACTTTCTCCCAGACCCCGATAAAAAATCCTAGCTCCATGTCCTTGCATGTTACATTTAATGCTGTGAAGGTCACACATTGCCTCTTTACTAGAGGATTCTGATTACTGTTTTGGTGAATGCCAGGTATCTTTGATGGAGGGTCTGAGATGCAGATTTTCGGTAAGAATAATGATAAATGGCAACCCCATGTTCACTTTATGTTTATCCAAAATTGATGTTGCTTTTAAAATCACCATCGGATTCGTAATAGATCATTATTAATTTATGATTCAATGATAATTTTAAAAATCATATCAATTTTGGGTGGATATAAAATGAACATGGGGTTGACATTTATCATTATTCTTTTGGTAATCATTTTTGGGACTGTTGTAAATTTAGTCAGGATATGACGCCTGATTGATAATTGTATTATTATGTTCATTCACTTTTACTATCCAGGCATTCTTCCTTCTTCTTTTTTTCTTCTTTCCTTTTTGTTTTTAAATGGTTTGGTTGTTTTTATTTTTGTTGTTTTGACAATTGTCCATAATAGAGGTCCTTAATTAATGAAATTTAAAATATGGGTCATAATTTGACAAGGCGGGAAGAATTTTCTATCTAATTTTTTATGGGAGTTTGTCAAGTGTCATTTTTCGTTACATAAGTAATGAGAAGTTGTGTAAAGAGTAACATTTCAGATTTTTTTAAATAATTAAAATGATTCTATTTATGTTAAAGATACAAAAAGAATTAAAAAAGAAAAAAGAGGAAGATACAAAAGACTTTTCTCTACGTTTGCATTTATGCAAGAGCAAATAGCTACGATACAATTATTAGGATAGATCCTGTTGTAAATCTCTTTGAGGTTTTTGGTGAAGTGGATAATTTTAGACTAATAATGAAGCTGTAATAAGCATGTGTTCTGATCGTAGAATTGTTTCTTTCTTCAGATTTTGCTAGTAAGATTGCCAAAATCAATTTCGTATAGCTCAGGAAACAAAATCGATATTGAATGAACTTGGCTGAGGATCCTGTCATAAGGAACATTGCATCTAAAATTGAGTTTAATTAATTGAGCTGGGAAACTCATACTTCTTAAAAATCTAAAGAGGACTTTATGACTCGTGACAACTTTTTATGGCTAGATGCCTTCCTTTGTTTCCTGGGAAATACAACAACTTTTTATGGCTAGATGCCTTCCTTTGTTTCCTGGGAAATACAACTAGGGACTGAGGAAGGGACGAAACTTAAAGGGTGGACAGCTTAGCAATAAGCTTCGAACTAATCTACTCAGGATTGGTAAATAGAAATTAAAAAGGAATATATCAATAAATTGATATGGCCCTATGGGTTTTTGAAGTAAAATCAAAGATAAGTCGCCACTTAAGGTGGTTTTACAACTGCAAGCTCCCACCGAAGTGAGAACTACAGTAGCACAAGGAACCAATGAGCAAGGTGAGAAGAGAGCCCCCAGGGGGAGGCACCAACAAGTTTCAATGAATACACTATAAAAAAATCTTTGCAATTTGATCTAACCAAGTTAGCACAAGAAGACTCAATCCCATCAAACCCATAAAAAAAACTAACATAATTACATAGAAAATAAAAGAAAAACAACAAAACAACCTAAAAACAACAGCGGTGACACGGCTGAAGCATTGCACAGGCCGGCGTGTGAGATCGATGCGTAGGCATGTGGAGGTCACCACGTGGCGAGGAGGCAAATCCAAGGGAACACAATAGAGCGGTGCATCGGTAGAGGGAGTGGACAGTGTGTGATAAATCTGAATTCAAAAGAGCTGGATCTAAAATCCATTGTAGATCTGAGACCGGCACGACATACTGGCTAGGGTTGGGTTAAGTCACATAAGGGCATAGAAGCAAAAGTAAAATAGGTCTTTGGAGACTTACTTAAAAAAAAAAAAAAGTCTTTGGGAGGATTTATTGAGTGGTTAATGGACAAAAATTTTCTTCAAATTGGGTTAGACAAATAAACTAACATTTATTATTAAAGCATGTAATTTTTACATGCATGTGACAATCACATGCTTTAAGCATATAGGCCAATTTAATAAACTGTAGTAGATGAATTTTCTCTAATCAAGTTACGAGGAAAACTTTGTGGAGACCAAGCTGTTGGACATAATTTTTGCCTCATATTAACTAAATACACCATATGAAGGTTTTAAAACAGCTGCTAAAGGTGCTCTGATAATAGGCTTACTCTTAATTCCTAAATGATTTGGTGTGAGGAAGACATAAGTTAGGGTTTTCATGGACACAATGCTAAGAGGACAAAACTATGTCCATTAATTCTTACTCATCGACTGCCCGTTATTATGCCTTTGGTAAGGCTAGAACCGCCTATGGCTCGAACCATCTTGAAGGGAACACCCGCGGATCACCTACATTGCATATCCATTTAGGTCAAATTTAAACCTCGAAGGGCCCATTTTAATTAGCCCATTTTCAAAAACAAAAAGAATACTAATTAGGAAAACATGGTTCGCTCATTGTCAAGCACACGTTGGAAACTAGTTTTAATATTAATGCTTTAGATTTTTCTAGTGTATAAAAATATTAACAAACAAACAAATAACCTAGACTTACCAAACTCGACCATTGACTATGTGTTTTGTGTTGTCTCTTTCGGCTTTTTCAAGCTTAAACTGGAGTCAAGCAGTATTTTCTGACCATTCGCTAGTCACGTGAATATGACCCTTCCATATATGTGGGCCACGTTGGCTTCTTTATTGGTAGTAAATTGTCACTAGCTTTCAAGCAGTTCGATAATAAACGTTGCGTGGACCCTCTAAATATTGGATAATGATGCACACAATTTCAAAAAAAAAAAAAAAATCTCAAAAATTCAGGCTGACTTTTGCATCCAACCATATAAACAAAAGTGAGATGTGACCAATTAAAATTAAGTATATTTTTATCAGATTTTTGTTCTTTATACCGTAAAGTTATTTTGAACTAAAAATGATCTCTTGATTTAGTTAAAAAAAAAAAGTTATCTGGTAGAATTTTCTAAGCCATCGGATGGAAGAAACTTTTAATTCACATCATTTTAGAACGCACAGTTTCAAATCCTGATCCTCTGGATTGGGTTGTAATCGGTAATAGATGAGGAATACACGAAAAAGCAATTTGTTCAATTAATGTATCATGCCTGACAACCAATTTAATTTTAAAAGGGGTTTGCTAAAATATTTTCTAGAGGTCTTTTTAAATTTTTTATTTTTAATCAAATTGGGGCCCACTTTTCATTGAGAGGTAGGCCTCAATTTGATTTAAAAAATCAAAAAAAATTCTAAAAGAATCCCTAGAAAAACCTCTAGAAGATGCACAAATATTTTGGTTGTTCATGGTCAGGCGTGAGAGGTAGGCCTCAATTTGATTTTTTTTAGATTTTTGTTTGTGCAATCCTCTAGAAGATGCACAAACATTTTAGGATTGTTTTTTTTTTTTAATCAAATTGGGGCCCACTTTTCATTAAGAGGTAGACCTCAATTTGATTTAAAAAATCAAAAAAAATTCTAAAAGGATCCCTAGAAAGACCTCTAGAAGATGCACAAGTATTTTCCATTTCCAAAATTGACAATTCCATATTATTCAACACTTATTTCGACTTAGGAAAAGGACATCTATCTTGACTGTCTAGACATGACTAAAAAATTCTGCTTGTGACAACTGCATTTCATACGGGATTTATGATCCTGCTACTGTACACTTGATGCTGTCAAAACTCTATTTCTTACTATTTATACACAACCCTTTCAATATAGAGTAATGATACTTCTAATTCACATAGAATTTAACCATAAACAACTTTGTTTAATTAGGCTTTGTAGTAAATTATTTTTCCATAATTAGAAATATGTTAATTGCACAAAAATCTTTCTTTCAGGCCAGTTTTATGCAACATAGGCTGTAACGTCCGAGTTGTCCTTTAAAAAGAATGGGATCGATCCCCTTAAACTTTGTTGCATTGGACTTCATATTAAACTATTTCCTATATGAGAACCTTTTTTAAAGAAAAAAAAAATTACAGAAGATTATTCTTGTCACTTTTGCACGAATGATCAATAATGAACGTTTGACTTGTGCACGAATGATCGAATTGGGTATGAACGATCGTTGGTGAATGTTCAACAATACAATCGAACGTTCGACACATGCAATACTAGTAAAAAAACAAATGGCTCAACCTCATCATCAACTCTACCACGCCTATAAATAGAATCTCGACCCATTTCTTTCACTTGCTTATTTACAATGTTCTAGAAGCCTTAAAGTCTCCTAGAGTGAGAGAGAGGGAGAGAAATGAAGGAGAATGGAAGGGGTTAAGGTTATCTTTGTACAAGGTAAACACATCGTCTTAACCTCAGTCATCCTTTATGTGCTCTCAACTCTACCGTATACTCACTTCTTTGATCCAAATGCTAATTTTTTTGGGGGAAAACTTTACAAAGGCTTTTCAAACTTTTATGCAATTTGAATAACTTTCCTTAATGTTTGATTTATCTCACTTTGGTCCTGTATACTTTCAATTCGTCTTATTTCACCCCTTCGTCTGTTTTTACGGTCAAACCATGTTTAAATTCCTAAAATACCCTTGTATTTAAAATAAAAAAAAATTATGAAAAAAAAAATAAAATGAGGAATATTTTGATAATTTTTACACAATTCTATTAGGATTTAACGAAAAATCCTAACGGATGGGGTTGAATGAAACAAATTAAAAATTTGAGAGATCAAATTGAGAGTTTAAGAGATCAAATTGAGATAAATCAAACGTTAAAGAAGATTATTCAAATCGCATAAAAATTCAGAAGTCTTTTATGAAAATTTTCTTTTGTTTTGCCAAATTATCAAGCTATATAACAATCGTATAAATAACATTATTAAAAAATTATTCTTTTTTATTTTTCATGTAGCGGCCGCCTCAAGAATCTTAAAGTAATCAAGGCATACATAGAACTTTTGAAAATTTTCAGATATGTTGTCAAACGTTCACACAACAAGTGGTACGATTTGACTATTGTCATACGTCAATCTCACAGACAAAGATTAGCAAATCATTAGGAAAATGTTAAGTCAATAATAATTACGAAAAACCACAAGACGGGTCGATGGCTTAGTGACAAAAGGCTTAGTCCTAAATGGTTTAGTGAGAGGGAAGACATGAGCTAAAGATTTCATGGACACAATGCTAAGAGGACGAGACTCGTGCCCATTAATTCCAACTCATCGACTTCCTCCTGTTATGCTTTTGGTATGGCTACTTAGAAACTCATTGCTTCATAAAATCTTAAAGTACTATGATTAGAGACAAACTTTTATGGCTTAATAAAGCTTTTCTTGATTGTATTCACCGAAATCACACTTTCTAGAATAAATCTATTCTTTATGCTCAATTCATATGATCGATTATGAAGTCGACGTGTCATTGGTTGAATAACCACTAAAAAACACTAAACTTTATAGGTTGACCATTTAACTCATATCACGTCAATAGTGCAAAGTTCTTTCATTATCGGTGATCTATGTGAACTTAAAGACACACAATGGAAAGTTCTTCCATCTTTTAGGATGCATTTGAGATTGCGATTTTACAGACAATAAGTGCGATTTTAAACCAAATCGCAAAAATTAGATTGTTTGAAAACTGCGTTTTTAAAAAATTACGATTTAAAAACGCAGAATTTTAAATGAAAAACACAAAATTTTAAATGCTAAATTGCGATTTTAAAGGCCAAACTGCGATTTTGCCAAACGCTTAACTGCGTTTTCAAAAATCACGTTTTTAAATTGCACTTTTTAAAATCGTTTTTTTTTTTTAAAAATCGCAATCTCAAACAGACTCTTAGACCTTTATTTTAAAAAGACATTTTTTAAGACACGATGGGAGAGAAAAGCATAAGGCCAGGCCAGGTGAATAGTCCAAGTCGGGTAAATTCCTTGGAATTTTCGAAATAAAAAAAAATATATATCTTGACATTATCAAAGTCTAGTCATCAATCCCATATGGACTAGTAATTTAAACTGATAATATAAAAGAGTTGATATAAAATTTATATGTACAATATTCAGTCACATATCTTTATCGATAATATTTGGTCGAGGCCGGTGGTTAATGGATAAGTGAGAGCAGCTTTAAATGTCTTTGTATTAGACATGTGTACAACATATTACTGACCTAACGTCAATGACCAAGACAGAAATCGCATATCATGTGTCATTGACTCTTAATTGTATTCATTGGTTTGTAGTTGGAGGACTATGTTCAGTGAACCGTAACAACAAAAACTCAATTGAAAAGGAAGGAAAAATTACATTTTGCATCCGATTTTAATTTTAGTTTTTAAATTTTAAACTTTAATAATTAGGTCTATAGGTTTCCATATGGTTTCATATAGGTTTCTTTCATTAACTTATCATTCAAGCTAATGGCATGTCGCATGTCATACTAATTAATTAATGGTACGTAGCTCTTGTTTGACATAGTTATTTTAAATTATAAATATATTCTAAATAAATAAAAAGAGTTAAAAAGTTAAAAACAATCTTTTTTTTAATAAAAAAACAAATATGTAGTCGGCCAACTTTGCCACATAGCACGTATAATTGACACGTGATGTATCAAATGAGAGTTACGTGGCACTAATCGGATGAACCTGTTAAAAAAAAAAAAAAAAAAACCTAAAAACCTAATTATTAAAATTAAAAACTCAAAAATTAAATTAAAATTACAT
>FXXK01000541.1:2500-100586 GCA_900184695.1 Betula pendula | reverse complement strand
CTAACATCATTTGTACGTATGCCAACTTGGCAGCTGTAGATTATCTTTTGGTTTTCTTTAATTTTTCGGCCTTGTTATGAATGATCTTTCGCCATATCTTATTATCTTAGAACTTAATATGGAAATAAATTTCTTAATTTATAAGGGTTTTTTTTTTTTTTGTTATATGACCAACCACAGGGATCACGGAGAAGTGGGATTCGAATAAAGTTAAACTTTGGCTTCATGAGGCATAATCTTCAACTAATTGAACTACCCTTGAAGTCTTTAATTTATAAGTTAAGGGCATACAAAATCACACCAAACTTCATGTGAAATTTGAGATCATCTCTTCTTTATTTTATCTGTATTCATAAAATGCAATTTTAATAGAACTAATCTCCATTTGAATTAACGGTTTCAAAACGTATAATTTAAAAAATAACGATTTTTAAAAATGTAGTTAAACATTTAGTAAAATCGTAATTGGGACTCTAAAATTTGCAATTTAACTTTAAAAATCACGCATTTTTAAAAATGCATCCTGTTACCTGCAATTTAAAAACATAAATTTTTTTACGTTTTCAAACCACAAATTTTTTTTAAAACACGCTTTCAAATAATATAATTTTCGTGAATTTTTTTAAAATGGTAGGATCAAACTAACTCTTAATCAGATGGGAAGCCAAAGCTCCCATTTGATTATGAACATTCACTCCATAACCAGTAGTACTGCAATTGGCTTCAACTAATTAGATATCAAGGCTAAAACTATAATAGTTAATAAATAAGATGATTGTATATATAAGACTCATTAAGAAGCCAAAAACCCAATGTAATTACTGCATAGGTTTATATATTCATTCAAACAGTAATTATATATTCATGGATCCATTTATACAATACATGCAAATTAAGCAGTTGATCAGTCCTAACAGTCCCTAAAAAAGAACAGAACTAGCAAGACTTTGATCATCAAATACAGATATTCATGGAAATATCAACAAAAAAAAAATAAAATAAATTACAATAGATACAATTTAAACTTGTACTTTTTCCCCTAACATGAAGAACTTTGGGAGCTAGCTAGCTACCACCGCTTGCTGCCATTCAAGAAGCCTCTCATAAATCAACTCCTCTTTCCATTGTTTATAGTTCATGGCTATGAATTCCTCAATTCTCCTCTCCAAATCCTTATTTTCTTGCTGACGATGATCATCATCTGATTCATCTTCACTATCAACACCATAATCACTACCACCATCATCATCATTATCTTCATCATACCCATCATAGCCATGATATTCATCATCATCATCCTCAATATCACTGCAGGAATAACAATTATCCTCACACGTTGCCTCGTAGACAAAATGAGGGAAAGAAAGAAACCAATCAAAATCTTCCGTCGATGGCTTAACGGCCGTACTACTACTCCCACGGAAGATTGTGATGATGATAACGTTAAACATGAAAAACACGGCCAAGCGACTCTCGTACGTGGGAAGAAAAAGATTGTTCTGTTTTGAGACAGAGAGTGTCATAGACAAGAGAATCACGAGGGTCACAAAGATCGTTCGGCATAAAACAAGTAAAGCTGGTATGTAATAGAAAAAAGAAAAAGAAAGTACAGCTGGTACGGAACCTGTCTTCATGCCCTTCTAAAAGTAACTAAGTCAGTTTTTTTGTGAAGAAAGACGGGATGCCTTGATCGCCTTACGTACGAATAGCACTGTTGAGAATATATAGCATTAAACAATTGCGGGGAGTTTTTTGAGAAACTTGCGAGAAAAGTCTTTTAGTTTAATAAACAAGAAATATTTCTTCAAAACTGACAAAAAAAAAAAAGCATTTTGAAAGTTTATTTTTTTTCTTTTTAATAGGGTAGAATTTTCTAAGCCATCGGATAGAAGAAACTTTTAATTCACATCATTTTAGAACGCACAGTTTCAAATCCTGATCCTCTAGATTGGGTTGTAATCGGTAATAGATGAGGAATACACGAAAAAGCAATTTGTTCAATTAATGTATCACATCAACCAATTTAATTTCAAAATTGAAATTTCAATATTATTCAACCCCTATTTCGGCCTAAGAAAAGGACACCAATCATGATTCAAAAACTAATTTTTATTGCCTGATCACTAACCCATATAACAATTGTATAATAATCGTACAAATAACATTACTCAAAAAATTATTTTTTTCTATTTTTCATGTAACAACCGCCTCAAGAATTTTCTTAAAGAAATCAAGGCATGTATGAAACTTTTTGAAAATTTTAAGATATGTTGTCAAACTTCCACACAACAAGGGGCACGATTTGATTATTCTCAAACATCAATCTCAAAGACAAAGATTAGCAAATCATTAGAAAAATGTTTAAGTCAATAATAATTAGGAAAAACCACAAGACGGGTCATTGGCTTAGCGGCAAGAGGCTTAGTCCTAAATGGTTTAGTGAGAGGGAAGACATGAGTTAGAGATTTCATGGACTCAATGCTGAGAGGACAAGACTCATGCCCATTCATTCCTACTCATCAACTTCCTCCCATTATGCTCTTGGTATGGCTAGCTAGTTTAATGACTTGAGTCAAACTTTTATGGCTTAATAAAGCCTTCCTTGATTGTATTCACCACCAACAAGAAGTGGCACGTTTTAGAATAAATCTACCTTCATACCTAATTCATACGGTCGGCTATGAAGTTGACGTGCATTAGTTGAATGACCACTAAAAAACACTAAAGTCTATGGGTCTATTTAACTCATATAACGCCAATAGTGAATAGTCCAAGTCCAGGTAATTTAAGACACGCAATGGTGCTCTTACGTGAACTCAAAGACACGCCGTGGAAAGTTCTTCCATCTTTTAAACCTCTATTCTAGAAAGGCGTGATTTAAGATACGATGGGAGAGGAAAGCATATGGCCAGGCCCTGGTGAATAGTCCATGTCGGGTAAAGTCCATGGAATTTTTGAAATTAAAAAAAAAAAAAAAAAAAAATTCTTGACACTATCAAAGTCTAGTCATCAATCTCATATGAACTAGTAATTTAAACTAATAATATGAAAGAGTTCATATAAAATTTATATATTCAAATAAATTTTAAATTATTCAATCACCTAATAAAACAAATAAGTAAATTTTTTTATATTAACTATCTAAATTACTAGAAATTAATTCCAACAATAATTATCCGATATCTTTATCGGTAAATCTTGGCATTAAGATTTGGTCGAGGTGGTTATTGGATAAGTGAGAGCAGCTTAGATGTCTTTTGTATCAGACATGCGTACGACATAAAGAGCATGTCTTGATTAATTAATTAAAACATATGTCATTGACGACGTTAGCATGCGTACGTCATACTACCTACCACCCCTATCCTCAATGACCAAGACAGAAATCATGGACTCATGTCTCTTAATTGTATTCATTGGTTTGTAGTTGGAGGACTATGTTCAGTGAACCGTAACGAACAAAACTTAATTGAAAAGGAAGGAAGAATTACATTTTTCATCCTATTTTAATTTAGTTTTTAAATTTTAAATTTTAATACTTAGGTCTATTGATTTTCGTATGGTTTCAAATAAGTTGCTTTCATTAACTTATCGTCCAAACTAATAGGATGTCGCACATCAAACCAATCAACTTATGGCATATCAGATTAATCCATTAATGATATATAACTTTCGTTTGACACACTATATGCTAACTGTATGCGTTAAATGCCACTGTTATTTTAAACTATAAATATATTCTAAATAAAAAAATTCAAAACAATATATATTATATATACTATATATATTATTATATATATATATGTATATATATAAGTATATATAGTATAATATATATAAAGAAAAAGAAGATGCAGCTGGCCAACTTTGACATTTGATGTATCAAATGAGAGCCACGGTTCAACATTAATCAGATTAACCTGTTTAATTTAAAATAAAAGAAAACCTAAAAACTTAATTATCGAAATTAAAAAGTCAAGAATTAAATTGAAATCACATGCATGAACTAAATTTTTATTTTTCCAAACATCTCTATTATTACGCGTAAGATTGACTTAATAACTGAATTTGGATGCTGTCAAAACTTTAAATCTTACTAGTAATAAGAACCCTTTGGGTTTGAATAGAGTATACCTTCATGGAATAAAACCATAAACTTTGGTTAAGTAGACTTTGTTCAAAACTCTTTCTTTCACGCCAATTAACAGATGCTGATCTCATCATGATCACTCTATATGCACACTTGGCAGTTATGACTAGTCTCCTAATTAAACTTCGTTGTCATTACACTATCAAAGTCTAGTCATCAATCCCATATGGACTAGTAATTTAAACCAACAATATAGAAGTGTTCATATAAAATTTATATATTCAAATAAATTTTAAATTATTCAATCACCTATTAAAACAAATAAGGAAATCTCCTTATATTATTTATCTAAGTTATTAGAAATTGGAAAAATTTTACAAAGGTCGTCTGAACTTTCACGCGATTTAAAGAAACCCCAATTTATGACTTCTCTCAGTTTTACTTCTCGAACTTTTAATTTTTATTAGAAAACCCATTTCTGTCTGTTTTCACTGTTAAATTTTTAAAAAATTTCTAAAATACCCCTGTTTTAAACAAAAAAAAATTATAAAAAAAATCTAAACCCTAAAATGAGGGGTATTTAAAAATTTCAAAAAATTTTAACAGTGAAAACATACGAAATGAAATTTTCTGATAGAAATTGAAAGTTCGAGAGGTAAAACTAAAAAAAAATTAAAGATTAAATTTTTTTTCAAATTACATGAAACTTTAAAAGACATTTGTAAAATTTTCCTTAAAAATTCCAACAATAATTATCCCATATCCTTATCTTATTCAAAGATTTGGTCGAGGTGGTTATTGGATAAGTGAGAGCAGCTTAGATGTCTTTGTATCAGACATGCGTACGACATAAGTACGTTAGCATGTGTACGTCATATTACCACCCAAATCTTGATTAATTAATTAAAACATATTATTAATGACCTAACCTCAATGACCAAGACAGAAATCGCCTGTCATGTGTCATTGACTTGACCCTTGCATTCATTGGTTTGTAGTTGGAGGACTATGTTCAGTGAACCGTAACAATAAAACTTAATTGAGAAGGAAGGAAGAATCACATTTTTTATCCGATTTTAATTTAGTTTTTAAATTTTACATTTTAATACTTAGGTTTATTTCATTAATTTATCGTCCAAACTAATGGGATGTCACACATCAAACCATTCAACTAATGATATATCAGATTAATCCATTAATAACACGTAATTCTTGTTTGACGCATTATATGCTAATTGTATGCATTAAATGGCACAATTATTTTAAACTACAAATATATTCTAAATAAAAAATTTTCAAAATCTTTTTAAAAAGAATAAAAAGAAAAAGAAGATGCAGCCGGCCAACTTTGGCACATAATGTATCAAATAAAAGCCACGTGATATTAATCGGATGAACCTATTTAAAATCATAAAAAACGTAAAAATCTAATTATCAAAATTAAAAAGTCAAGAATTAAATTGAAATTACATTAACTAAATTTTATTTTTCCAAACATCTCTATTATTACACGTAAGATTGATTTAATAACTGAATTGGATGCTGCCAAAACTATCTTACTAGTAGTAAAGAAGCCTTTGGCTTTGAGTAGAGTATACCTTTCTTTCACGCCAATTAACAGATGCTGATCTCATGATCACTACATATGCACACTTGTCAGTTATGACTAGTCCCCCTAAACTTCGTTGTCATTAGAATTATAATAATTTATTTTGAAAAATGCTATTTTTTCTATCCATCCATCCAACTCTAGTATAAAAGATTTTTATTTTTTTTATTATTTTTTTTTAAAAAAAAAATATAAAGGGAGTAGGATGAGGTTGGATACCAAGCATCTCCCATTTATTTTCTATATACGACATTATTTAATTTCAAAAGATTCTTCCTTTTGCCCCAATTTACGGGTGCCGACATCATGTGTATGCCAACTTGGCACTTGTAAATTATCTTTTGGTTTTTTTGTTTTTTTTGTTTTTGGCCTTGTTATAAATGATCTATCGCCATATCTTAGACCTTAATATGAAAATAAATTTCTTAATTTAAGTTTGTTTTTGTTTTTTCTTTTTTTTAATAATATATGACCAACCAGAGGGAAGGAAGATTCGAATCAGTTACTTTCGCTTCATGAGACATGATTTTCAACTAATTAAGCTACTTCTTAAAGTATTTAATTTATAAGTTTAGGACATAAAGAATCACACCAAACTTCATATGAGATTTGAGATAATCTCTTCATTATTTTATTTTATTTTATTTTTGGACCACTCTTTTCTCTTTTATTCATATACATAAAATGCAATTTTATTAGAATTAGGGTCCGTTTAAATTAGCAGTTTCAAAACTTACAATTTAAAAATAGCGATTTGAAAACGTGATTTTTAAAAATACAATTACATTTGGTAAAATCACAATTAAGACTTTAATATTTATAGTTTAACTTTAAAAATCGAGCGTTTTGAAAAATACATCTTATTACATGCAATTTTTTAAAAATGCACTTCTAAATAATATAATTTTCATAAGTTTGTTTAAAATAATAGGGTCAAACAGATTCTTAATTAGACGGAAAGCCTAAGGCCCCATTTGATCATGAACATTCACTCCATAAACTTTTGTACTGCAATTGCTTCAAATTAGATCTCAAGGCTAAAACTATAATCGTTAATAAGATGATTGTATAAGACTCATTAAGAAGCCAAAAACCCAATGTAATTACTGCATAGGGATATGTAGAGGTGTAAACGAATAGAGTTACTCGTGAACATACTCAAGATCGGCTTAACTAAGTTCGACTCGTGCTCGAATCGGTTATTATATGAGCCATTCGTAAACAAGAAACTAGGCTCGATTATTAAACGATACAAATTCGTATAAACTCGATTCGATTCGGTTAATGTTTATGAACAAACTCGTATAAGGCTCAACTCATCCGTTCGGGCTCGACTCGTATATATTTATTAATATATACATATATATATTAATATATTTATATATGTTAATAAAAAAGTGTTATATAATATATTATTTATTAAGTAACAATAGTCAAAATATATTAAGTACCAATAATTAATTGATTATATAACTAATATGTATATTATTTTATTGAGTTGACCTGTAAAATTGAACATGTTGTAGATCTCTTATTAATTTTTTTTTTGGTTGAATATCTTATTAAAAATTAGATTAAAGCATTTCACATAAAAAATAAGAGATTAAATAATTTATTTGTGGTTGGATTAGAATTACTCTAAAATCCAAAACAAACGTCCAGCCCATTATTATTTTCCAATCAAAACACAAGTGAGATTACACATAAAACGCAGCTTCCTTGAATTCTCCTTTCGTACATTCACGCCAGTTTTTTTTTTTTTTAATCAAAGTGATTCATCGAGCCTTACGCTTCACTGACACATCACTTCTTTTGGACTTTCTAGCTTCTTCATTTTTTAGTTCATGACATTTCACTCTGAAACGTCATCCTTCTCTGATCTTCCTTAATCTTCTTCTTAAACACTTGCATACATTTTTATTTTATTTTTTTGTGGATGATTGAATTTCTTTACGCAAAATTCATCAGCTCCAGACATAGAAATACATAACTAATATGTACCAGCCAGTCTTCACACCGAACCCCGGAACTCAAACCATCGTATTTGCCAGCCCTCTCCATTGGTGCCTGTCTCATCTCCACTGTGACATTGACCGCTATCACTAACTGCTCTCCTCACCAATGACATCTCAACACCCTAGTGATGTAGACCACCATTGAAATCGGTAACAACCTTCGGTGACTCATCCACTGTGTTTTTCAACGGAAACCTCTCCTCATCGGTAACAATCTTTATAATTGTTTTGTGAATTGGTATTAATTTTATTTTCTTAATTATTATTATTTTTTTAAACAAAAATACAAAATTTGACTCGAGCCGAGTTCGAGTTCGAGCTCGAGTACTTGACTTGGGCTTGACTAAATCTAATCGAGCTCGATCCCGCATTGCTTCATGCTAGGAACGAGCCGAGCTCGATTAGTAATTCATAGCTCGGCTATAGCTTGTGAAAAAATAAACAAGTCGATCCCAAACAAATGATACTCGCCCAAAATTGGCTCGTACACACCCTATGCTTAGGCACCCTTCTAAATCATTCAACAGTAATTATATATTCATGGATACATTTATACAATACATGCAAATTAAGCAGTTGATCAGTCCTAACAGTCCCTAAAAAAGAACAGAACTAGCAAGACTTTGATCATCAAATACAGTTATTCATGGAAATATTTAAAAAAAAAAAAAATTACAAAAGATACAATTTAAACTTGTACTTTTTCCCCTTACATGAAAAACTTTGGGAGCTAGCTAGCTAGCTACCACCGCTGCCATGTAAGAAGCCTCTCATAAATCAACTCCTCTTTCCGTTGCTTATAGTTCATGGCTATGAATTCCTCAATTCTCCTCTCCAAATCCTTATTCTCTTGCTGATGATGATCATCATCATCTTCACTATCAACACCATAATCACTACCACCATCATCATCATTGTCTTCATCATACCCATCATAGCCATGATATTCATCATCAACATCATCCTCAATATCACTGCAGTAATAACAATTTTCTTCACACGTTGCTTCGTAGACAAAATGAGGGAAAGAAAGGAACCCATCAAAATCTTCCGTTGATGGCTTAACCGCCGTACTACTACTCCCACGGAAGATTGTGATGATGATAACGTGAAACATGAAAAACACAGCCACCCGACAAGACCTTTTAACAACGACAAACTCGTACGTGGGAAGAAAAGGGTTGTGATGTTTTGAGACAGAGAGCGTAAAAGACAAGAGAATCACGAGGATCACAAGGATCGTTAGGCAGAAAACAAGTACAGTTGTTACGGAACCTATCTTCATGCCCTTCAAAAAAAAAGAAAAACAAGTCAGTTTTTTGTGAAGAAATTAGACGGTAATTGTATGCCTCGATCGCCTTACGTATAGCCCTGTCGAGAATATATAGCATTAAACAAGTGCAGGGAGTTTTCTGAGAAACTTGCGAGAAAAGGCTCTTTAAATAATATTCATGCAAGTAAGGTGAACCTTTCATGGGAAGTAGGAAGAAATTTCTCAGCATTCTCGTGTATACCGACAGAGAAAGATACGGTTTGAAGGTTTATGACACGAAAACTAATCAAAGATAAGCTACTAAAAAAAAAAATAATAAAAAAAAAAGAAAAAGAAATCAATGATAAGCGACTGAAAATGAGTGATAGAGAAAGGATACGATTTTTTAACAGTAGATAAAAATGTGTTGACCTAGCCGGTGTATATAGTCTCAAAACTAGAGTTAGCGGTTTAACTATCGATTCATACCTATTTTATGATGAATGACGTGAGACAGGGTCACGTCAGATAGTATGATCATGAAGAGTAGTGTTATTCATGAAAAAATGACTAAAATCTTTAAATTTCTTAGTATAATACTATGATAGAGTTTTTAAAAAAATTTAAATTATATAATTTAGATTTTTCTACTTTAGCACTTACCACTAAGTGAGAAATAATGGAGCAAAGAAAATTGAGAATTTTTAAATTAGTAAATACTGAAGCGACAAAATCTGAATAATTTAATTTGAAAGTAATAATAAAATTTTGGAAACTCTACTGATGAAATTATCTTAAAATTTCTAAAGGAGCATTTTTAATTCACGACGGAAATGCATACTCATTTACTATTCAATTAGATGTACATTCTTGATCCGAATCACATTTCTTGCTTGCTTTCTTCGGCCTCTCTCTCTTGCTCTTGGCTGCTATCGTGTGTTTACGCTCCTGCTACTAGTCTTCCTCGCAGTGAATTTTGGCACAAACTGTCTTCTTTAGGCAATTCTTTTGGAGGTCCGTGGCTTTTGCTGGGTGATTTTAACTCGATTTTATCCTCTTATGAGAAGAGTGGTGGCCGTGATTTTGGGTCCTCCTCACACAATGAATTTGTGAATTTTGTCCAATCAAATGCCCTGGTGGATCTCGGGTTTGAGGGTAACATATATACTTGGAGTAATCATCGTGAAGGGCGTGCCAACATTAGGGAGCGTTTGGATCGGGGCCTAGCCAATATTGGCTGGATCCATCTTTTTCCAAACTCCCTGATCAAGCACTCCTCGGTAGTTAATTCTGATCACTGCCCCATCCTATTGACTACTGAAGGCTCTTATAGGGATCTTCCTAAGCCTTTTCGTTTTGAAGCCTTTTGGACTCGTGACATCTCTAGTCATGCAGTTGTAGCTGGTGCTTGGCTCTCGGTTGAAGAGGGGTCTCCTGCTTTTTCTCTGAGCCGTAAATGGAAAAAGACGAAGTTGGCTCTTAAATCTTGGAACCATCTTCACTTTGGGCATATCCAATCCAAGATCAATTCCCTTATGTCTGAAATTGGTAGTATTCAGGCCAATCCCCACTCTTCTGCTGCTGCTATTAAAGAAGCTTCTCTTCAAGAGGAATTGCAGGAGCAGCTTCAAAGAGAAGAGATTCTTTGGAAACAGAAATCCAGGGAACAATGGCTCACTTGCACTGATCTCAACACAAAATTCTTCCATGCCTCCACTACCACCAGAAGAAGGTATAACTCTATTTCTAGTTTGAAGATGGCTGATGGTACGTTTATAAGTGGTAGGGATAACATTGGCTCTTTTCTTGTGAATCATTTTTCCTTCCCTGTTTACTACCACTAGACCTATATTTGATGATGATTTGCTGAATTTAGTCCATGTGGTTATTACTGATGAGGAGAATTTCAGCATATGTTCTATCCCTGATGAGAAGGAGATCTATCATGCCATTCTTGATCTAGGTTTGAATAAAGCCCCTGGTCCAGATGGTATGACGGGGTTATTCTACAAAACTTACTGGCCGATTGTGAAGTTCAGTGTCATCACCTCTGTCCAATCCTTTTTTAGAGGAGGCTTTCTTTTGAAGGAGTTTAACCACACCAATATTGCCCTTATCCCCAAGGTGGATAACCCTTCTCTTGTTAACCACTTTAGACCTATAAGCCTAACCAACTTCAATTACAAGATCATCTCAAAAATCCTGGCTAATCGGTTCAAACCCCTTCTCCATAAGATTGTGTCTCCTTCTCAGTCAGCTTTCCTAAAAGGGAGATCAATTCATGACAACTCAATTATTGATCATGAAGTTTTCCATTCAATGAAGCAGAAAAAAGGAAATGGGGGGCAAATGGCTTTGAAGCTTGATATGGAAAAAGCTTTCAACTCCTTGGAGTGGAATTTTTTGCTTAAGATTCTGTCTTTGTTGGGTTTCAATTCCACTTGGATTCAATGGATTGGACAATGCATCACCACTTCCTCATTCTCCATCCTTCTTGATGGGGTCCCCTTTGGAAAATTCTCTCCCTCTCGAGGTATTAGACGAGGAGACCCTTTGTCTCCTTTTCTCTTCATACTTGGGTCCGAGATTCTGTCCAGATTGCTTTTGAGAGAAGAAAGGTTGGGTTCCTTGCATGGTATTCGGATCTCTAGGCTGAGTCCTTCTATTTCTCATCTCTTTTTTGCGGATGATGTCTTGATCTTTGCTAGAGCTAAAGTTGGTGAAGCTTCGGTGATTCTAAAATGCCTTGACTCTTATGCTTCTTGGTCTGGGCAACGTATTAACCATTCCAAGTTTGCGGTGTTCTTTAGCAGAAACTGTCGCCTCCCGGTAAGGACTGCTATCAACAATATACTGCATTTGGCTCCGATTCCTCCCAGGGCCAAATATCTCGGAATCCCTCTCTTTTTGAATAGGAAGAAGAAAGACTCTTTCTCAGACTTAAAATAGAGGATTTTTGCGAAGATAGCTGGTTGGAAAGTTCGTCTCCTCTCCCAAGCTGCTAGAACTACTTTGATAAAGTCTGTTGCCAATGCCATACCATCTTATGTTATGTCCATTTTTCTTTTGCCCAAGAATTTTTGCTCAGAGATTAATGCTGGCCTGAGGAACTTTTGGTGGGGTTTTCCCCAAGAAAAGAAGAAGAATCTTTCGCTTTTATCATGGGCTAATATCTGCCAACCCAAAGCTCTTGGAGGGCTAGGCATTCGATCCATGAACTCTATGAACAGCTCCCTTCTAGCTCGGCTGGGTTGGAAGTTAACCATTAATGCTCCTTCTCTTTGGGTAGATGTGTTGAGAGGTAAATACTTGAGGAATGGGATCTCTTTTTTGAATGCTTCCTCTAGCCCCTTGGCGTCTTGGTTGTGGAAAGGCCTCTTGAAAATCAGAGCTGTCATCAGCAAGGGTGCTTGTATTTCCATCTCCAACGGTTCCAATGTAGATGTTTGGAATGCTCCTTGGATCCCCTTGATGCCTAATTTCAAGCCAAGGCCGAATCCAAACTTGACTAGCCTTCCTGAATTTTCTGTTGCGGACCTGCTGATTCCTTCGACAAGAGGCTGGAATCTCTCCCTCTTGAGAGACCTTTTTGACTCTACGTCCATTCAGCATATTCTAAGTATCCACATTCCTAGAATCTGCTCTTTTGATAAATGGATTTGGTCTCCCTCTTCTTCTGGCCTTTTTTCTGTTAAATCTGCTCATGAACTCTCTTCCTCGCATAGTGGCAGAGTGGCTCCTTTTTCCCTGGAGGTCTGGCATTCTTTTTGGAGTATGAAACTCCAAGCTTGGTTGAAGCATCTTCTTTGGAAGATTGCGTGGAATGTCCTCCCCTCTCGGGCCAACATCAGCAGGTTTGTTCAAGAGGCTGATCCTAACACGTGGCTGTGCCCCTTCTGCAATGGGGTGCTGGAAACTTTGGGCCATATTTTCTTAGAGTGTGATCTGGCCAGAATTTTATGGAGGTCTTCTCCTTGGCCGCTCAACTCAGAAGGTTTTGCTTCTAGACCTATTTCGGATTGGGTCATGGCTATTATTTTCCCCTCTTTTTCGCTTGCTATTCCTAAGTGTGAGACTCGGAAATTCCAAGCCTTTGCTGCTCTCACGCTAGACTTCATCTGGCACACCAGGAACAAGATTATTCACGAAAATGTCAAGCCAGATCCAGCTAAGGCCACCTAGTTTATTGCTTCAAATTTGGCCTCTCACGTTGCAGCTTGGAAAGAAGCAGCCCTTCCTTCTCTTTGGAGCCCGCCAAGCTCAGGTTGCTTTAAGGGGAACTTCGATGTGGCAGTGAGGGGAAATTATTCTGTGATAGCTGCTGTTCTCTCTGATTCCTTGGGCAATATCATTAATGCTGCTACCATGCGTGTGTCTTGTTCGGATGCTCTTTTTGGAGAAGCAATTGCTGCTCTGCTTTCCTCCCGCCTAGCAGTGTCCATGGGTATCTCAAATTTTACTTTGGAAGGAGATGCTCTGTTGGTTATTCTAGCTATTAATCAGCCCTCTCTTTTTTCTTCTTGGAGTTTTGCTCATGTAATTTCTGACATTGTTTTAGAGCTAGCTTCCCTCCATAGCTGGCAAGCTTTGAAGGTTTCTAGATGTGCTAATGTACGTGCACATTTTTTAGCTAAGTGGGCCGATTCTCATAATGTGTATGGAAGCATTCCCATAGGTTCCCCCTGTACGAACAAAGAATTTTATATTTTACTTTCCCAAATCAATTTGTTTGGTGATGATTATCATTTATAGAAAAACGTACATGAACAATATGTAAAGATAATTACATTTTTCAAATTTGAAAGATACAAAGTTATCTACATTTAAACTTAAGTCTCTGTTGTATTTGATTGCAACTGTCACAGAACTTGTGGAGGATATCACGGCACTTGTGGAGCATATCACGACCCTTTCAAACCGTGGGAGAGGCCCACCCTCATCTAGTACTTTCAAACCTTGCTGTTGATCCTTATCATCATGTGCTTCAATACCCCCATTCTCTCGTCCCTACGGATCAAGAGTGGGAATGACCCTCCTTTGTAATCCCTTTCCTATTTCAATTAGAAAAAAAAAAAAAAATTAGATGTACATTCTTTTTGTAGTGTTGAAGACATTTTTTTTCTTGAAACATCTAGACCAAGGATTTTCTCGAATTCTCTCTGTCCGAATTCTAGGAAATTCGAGCAGGAAATGAGAAAGAAAATCTGGAATCCCAAGGTATCTCGACAGGTGAGCACGTATCTCGAATTGTCCCATGAATCCCCTTTCTCTTTTGTAGTTGTATACTGTGGTGTAAGCCGGCTCCAAATTGAAGACATAGCCCGAGGAGCAACACCAATGTGATGTGATCATATATACAAGTTATATGTGGTCCAAGGTTGTGGGAAGGCATTCCAGATTCTCCTCCTCTTCTTGAGGAGATATTTGTAATTCTTGGGGTGTCAACTCAAGTGTTCTTCAAGCTCAGCATAATTTTTTTAGTTAATTGTGTAGGGCCATATCTGTTTGTTTGGGTTGCAATTAAGTTGTTATTTGTGAAGAAGAAACAAAAGCAAAAGCATTAAAGAATTTATTGTTTCCTTCATACAGACGGCAAGAACTAAGGCAGAGCAGCTTCTGGACAAAAGACAGCAAGAAGCATTATCAAACTACTTAGGAGGACCATGCCCCCTCATTCCAAAAAAAGAAAAATCTGTTTAAAAAAAAAAAATAGGGGTTTTTTTATGTAATTTATTAATGATAACCCCCTCAAAAAAAAAAAAAAAAAGTATAATCCAACCTCCATAATGTATTGCGTGTTGAAAGAATTTTCTACAATTTAGTTTATAAAATTGTCATGTGCTTGAGTATGTGAATAACATTAACAGAAATGAAAAGAATTCACATACTATAAAGTAACACATGACAGTTTTTATAAATAAAGTTGAAAGAAGTTGGGAGGAAAACTCTATCCTAATTTAATTTGTAGGTGATTACTTGCTAGGCCTTGTCCATTGGGGTTGGCTATCATATTTCGTGCTGAAATGGATGCGACCTTTTCTCATATTTTGTAATGCAACCTATACAGGTTTTATTTAGATACTCAACGCAGGATAAAAAAACAACATTTAAATTATTCTTTTTAAAAAAAGGAAACCCTGTTTTAGCATCTCAAAACAAAAATAATGGAAAATCAGGGTGACGGGGTCAAAAAAATTCGTTGCTCCCTAAATGACAACTTCCATCCTCTATTGCTATAAGAAAATGATTTAGTTAGGGACTTTTTCAAGATTTGGAAAAACTGTCGCAGATAAATTTGGTCATAAGTAGGCAAACCAGTTCCAAATTACATGAAAAGATTCTACACGTAATACCTGCAGACACCTACATAATTAGCCTACAAATCAGATGTCCTACCTCAGAAGAATGTATAAACCTAGTTGGAAGTTCAGAAACGGTTCCCCTACTTCCTCCTATTACAACAATCAATGACTTTTAAAGACAGAAATTAGAAACAAGACTAATACATTTAAAGACCAAGATCAGGAGACTTCCAAGATAATACTTGATTGCAGCTTTCATGTTAACCTCCAGGTAAAGATATATTGATATCGGTTCCAGAGTTTCTAGAGTCCTGCACAGAGTGCAGGATTGCCCAGTTTTCTCTTCGGAATGAGGGGGAAGAAGCAAGGTTTGGTCTTGGGGTGCTCGAATTTTGCTGTCCATTTCCTCCCAGGCTCTCTTCATTTTCAGCATTAAAAGCAGGTACCACAGTAGCTATGGAAGTAGTAGCTGGTGCAACAATAGCAGGGTTGGAGTCATTCTTCAGCTTCTTTGGTTTCTGCTCAGGCTGGTTGCTAGGTAGAAAACTGCCAACAACAACCTGTTGCGCTCCAATGAAAAGATTTAGGTAAGTATTCCAAGCCACAGTTCAATTCAAGCATGTAACTAGTGTTTATAAGGTAGTTCATAAGCTACATGGTCATCATCCAACCAAAAACTAGGTTAATTCTAGCTTCTGTTAGGTTAGGGCTTGAGGAGTGCATCCACAATAATTACTTGTGGATAAAGTCAAATGTGGGCCACGTGGCTTCTTTGGTTCTTGCCATTCAGGTTTAGGTTGAAGTGTGTTATCCTAGAGCACTTAATTCTTTCCCAGCATCTTATGCGAGTCATTGCTTTGTCTTGCTTAATGTTAGAATATTACCATAATTGTGCTAGAATATTATCATAATATTACAAGCATATGATGATAATATTCTTTATTCACTAACCATATTAGCTCCTAATTATTGTAAATCAATTTTCTTTATTTGTAATTAGTGTATTTCCTTCCTTTCACTGGCCTCATTCATCTATAAATAGGCCAATCTAGTATACAATTTTACATATCCGAAATACAAGCTTCTTTACCAAAATTCTCTAACTCATCTTTTTCTTCAAAGTATTTTCTTGGTGCCTCTAATAAGCCTCGTTTCACCGCGCGTGCAAGTTTCATGGTGCCTCTAATAAGCATCCTTTACCAAAAGCAACACATCAAACACTTCATTGAGGTTAGCTTTACACTTGACTGAAATAAGGAGTTCTACCACGCACCACTTGCATTATCTGCCATCACCTCCACGCACCACGCGCTGCTATCCTTTTCGTGTCTGATAAATCAATCCGCCAGCCATCAATCTGTGGTTCTATGAAGAAATGGCCTCAATATGCTGTCGGACGTGCTCTCACACTCCATCTACAGTTCGTCCAAACAGCCACACTATTGTACACACCACCACGCACCGCCAATGGTTCTGTGCGTAAGAGATCCACACGCTTAAAACACTTCACATGTGCCTCGATCGGGTCAACTCGATTCGATTCGACATTCAACCCAGATCAACACTCGGTTTGTGCTTGTGACTCTAGTACATGAGTACTTTTCTCCAACTGCCACATCATATCATAATTGTGCGGTTTCACACCCAATTTTTTGTTTGCATTGCACCTGATTGCCACCGTATCCAAGTTCACATCTCACTTTTTCTGCTCCTACCGCACATAATCCAAATCTACTTCATAAACTCTGACAATCGAGCTCATGCCCAAGTATTTGCTTGTGCCACACCCTATTACTCTTTAGCCAAAAACAAAATTATATATATATTACCATGTCTCAAATTCAATGATGTTACCCATCCTATCAACAATTTTTTGGATGGGTCTATCTATATATGTGGACCCAAAATATAGGTGTCTTTCAAAAAGGGCAAAAATTGTGATGCTACGTCTATGGAGAATATGAGACCAAAGATGACTTTGCAACCCGTATGGAAGATTGGGAGAGCTTGCATTGTAAGATTCTCTCCTAGCTCATCAATATTTCAGTTCCTTCCATTCACCGCCTAATTTCCAAACTTGGAAATGTAAAAGCTGCTTGAGATTTTATAGTGAAATGAAAAAACTTTACCACAATACATCAGTCTTGAAACTAAGCTTTATCAAATGTGCCGAGAACCAAGTCAGTCTATTGCTGATTTTTATTCTCATGTAAATAATCTTTGAGAGTAACTGGCTGATGCAGAACCTCAACTAAAATGTTATGAAGATGTGGAATTATTTGCAACGTATCGTGATCGTCGAAAGTTTATGCACTTCATGATTGCTCTTTGTGAGGATTTGAATCCACTCAAGCTTCTCTTTTGCACCGCACGCCTTTTCCTTCTCTGGATGTTGCCGTAGCAGAGCTCATTTCCAAAGAGCATCATTGTTCCACCATGAAAATGCATCGCCGGATATGGTCATGGTTTCTCTTCCCATGACTATCATTTACATTGCTAATGGTTCTCATATACATGTCAGTCACATAGGGTCTATTTCTTCATGTAATTTATCTCTTGGTGACACGTACCTAGTTCCCAAGTAGACTCCAAACCTTCTTTCAATTGGACAACTTCGTGAACTAGGTCGTGAGTTGTGATGTGCAGGCTCTACGAACGGGTTATCTACTTGGGACAGGCCGTAAGATTGGATGTTTGTTCGAGCTTTCTTCCCTGTAGATTCCTTCCCACTTGTCAACTTTCATGGCTACCTTCATTGTCTCTTCCAACTTATGACATTCTCGTTTGAGTCATGCCTCTTTACCTCGTATTCAACCACTAGCATCTAAGGGTCATCTAAGTACTGTAGATTTCAAATTTTTTGATTGTCTCTTGTCATTTTGAAAAACAAACACATTTATCATTTAATAAAAGTGAGTCTTCTTTATCAACACCTTTTGATTTAATCGATTCTGATATTTGGAGCCCCACCCCCGTTCCCACTAAGAAGGGGTAGATCTCGCTATTTTTGTTATATTTGTCGATGATTATTCTCGTTATACATGCATATTTCTCTTACAACTAAAATCTAAACTTACTCATATTTATCAAAATTTTCATAAAATAGTACAAATTCAATTTTCTCATACCATCAAAATATTTTGTTTAGATAATGCTATGGAGTATAATGAAAAATCCTTTCTCGGAACAATTTCCCATCGTTCTGTCTTTGCTCCTCTCAACAGAATGGATGTGCAAAACAAAAACATTGTCGTATCCTAAACATTGTACCGCACTCCCAGTTATGTTGCTTTATTGGTTATAGCATTGCTCAAAAATGCTATCGTTGTTATGACCCCACAACTAGACGCCTTCGAGCTTCTCGTCAAGTGGAGTTCTGGAAACATAAGTTGTTTACCAATCTCTCGAATTTTTTGCATTCCTACTTCAGCCATTCACCTATTTTGATTGATACCTCCATTGCTTTGTTTCCTAAATCTTCTGCAAATAATTCAAGCTCTTCATGCGATCCTTCTACAGCTACTTCTAGCGTACCTGATGCATCTAATGGTCATCTTATTGCATCCCATGACCTAGAGTTTTCTTAGGCCTCAGAACTTCATCGCTCTAGTAGGGTAAGATCACCTCTTACCCATCTTCTCTAGTACAATTGCTTTTTTGCTTTGCTACCTCTCCATGAACCTCACACTTATCATGAGGCTAGAGTTGACCCTTTTTGGCAAAAAGCTATGTTTGACGAATTAGACACGCTTACCAAAACTCATACTTGGAACCTGGTGGATTTGCCCCTTGGAAAATCTGCAGTGGGATGTAAGTGGGTTTACAAAATCATGACTCAAGCAAATGGATCAATGGAAATGCTATAAGGCTTGCCTTGTTGTGAAGTGCTTGGCACACAAGTACGACATTGACTATGAGAAGAACTTTGCTCCTATAGCGCGACTAGTCTTTGTTAGATCTTTGCTTGCAATTGCTACAGTTCATCATTGACAATTGTTCAATATGGATGTTAAAAATGTCTTTCTCAATGGTAGTCTTGCAGAAGTTTATATGCAGCCACCACTTGGCTATGAGCACCCTCCAGGGTTCCACACAAAGTTTGCAGGCTTCATCATGCCCTTTAAGGTCTCAAGCAGGCCACTCGAGTTTGGTTTGCCATTTTAGCTTTGTGGTTGCCCAGCAAGGCTTTGTTCTGGTTCTTATAATTCTGTACCATTTATTTGAAATATTGATGCTTAAATTCTTATTCTTCTTTATGTTGATGATATGATCATTATTGGTGATGATATTACATCATACGAGCTCTACAACATTTTCTTGGTCAAATTTTGAGATGAATGACTTAGGGACACACAGCTACTTTCTTGGCCTTGAGGATACTTCAGGTCCAAATGATTATTATCATCTTTATGTTGATGATATAATCATTATTGGTGATGATATTACATCATACGAGCTCTACAACATTTTCTTAGTCGAAATTTTGAGATGAAGGACTTGGGGACATGCAGCTACTTTCTTGGCCTTGAGGTTACTTCAGGTCCAGATTGTTATTATTTCTCTCAAGCTAAATATGCTTCTAATCTACTTTCCAGGACAGGTTTGATAGATAGTAAGATGATTGTAGTCCTCTTGAGACGAATGTCAAGCTTCTTGCTATTGATGATGAGCCTCTACCAAACGCCACTCTCTACAGGCAGTTGGTTGGCAGTCTTATCTGTCTCACAGTCACATGGCTAGATATTTCCTATGTTGTTCATTTGGTCACTCAATTTATGAGCACGCCTGACTCTCCTCATTATGATGTTCTTCGTATTTTGCACTATGTCAAAGAAACTCGGTTTCTTGGACTTCCCTTTTCTTCACATTCCACCCTTGAGCTCTGCGCCAATTCCAATGCTTATTGGGCTTGTGATCCCACAAATCGTCGTTCCACCACTAGTCACTAGTTATTGTTTCTTACTTTGGATTTCTTTGATTTCTTGGCGCAATAAGAATCAGTTTTTTTGTTGCATGATCCAACACTAAGGCCAAGTTCTGCCCTCTTGCTAACACTACTTTTGAACTTCTATGGTTACGCTGGCTTTTGACAGACATGGGTGCCCCTCAAACTACTATTTCTCCCATTCATTATGACAATCGAAGTGCCATACAAATTGTCCATAATAATTTTTTTATGAGCGTACCAAACATATCAAGATTTGTTGTCACTTCATCAGGCATCATTTTCAATAGGGCACCTTACATCTACAATCAGTCTCCTCCGAAGATCAGCTTGCCAATGTATTCACGAAATCTCATCCCCTTGGCCGACTTCATGATCTTATTTCCAAACTCCAGCTGGCTTCGCCACCTCGAGTTCAAGAGGGATGTTAGAATATTACCATAATTGTGCCAAAATATCTTCATAATATTCCCAACATATTATGGTAATATTCCTTATTCACTACCATATTAGCTCCTCTTAATTATTGTAAATCAATTATTATTATTTCTTGATTTTAGTTCATTTCCTTTCTCTCACGGGCCTCATTCAACTATAAATAAGCCAGTCTATTGTACAATTTTACATATAAAAAATACATGTTTCTCTTCCACAATTCTTTACCTTGTCTTTTTCTTCACTTAATATCCTAAATGAGTCATTTTCTCTATATGTTATGACAAGATTAATGGCTAATGAAGGCAAGTGGAGAACTACAGACCACATAAAAGGAGCAATATAATCAAAATATGAAGAAAACTTTAGAAAAGGCTTACCTGCACTGGACTAGCAGCTACAAGAAGTCCAGCAACTCCTCCCCCGACAACACGACCATCAGGGCTTGCCAAAGAGACACTCATCCCGCCTGACCTACTCCTTGCCCCTTGAGTCTCAGTAGGAATGAAAGATCCAGACAGGGAAAGTATCTCAAAACGACCCTAAAAGAAAACAGGAAGAAGAGACCTTAGATACGTGGAACTGAATCAGATTTTAACGCAACCATAAAAATTTCTTTGTTCTCTATTTTGCTTTCCAAACCATCTATATCTGCCAAAATAATCATCATGAAAAAACTGACGAATTGCTTTTACAGTTTATTCTGAACTAAGTTCAAGCAAAAAACTTCATGCACTGACGAATATACCTCCCAAATCTCTTTCTGATTACCTCATTAATACGCCAGTCAAATGAATTCTGGATGCAAGTTGCAACTAATTGACATTAACGTTAGTATCACCATTCTATAACCCTCCACAAATTCAAAAACTAGGACATGCATCAATAATTAGATTTGAGGAACTGAATTAGGTTTCTGAGTTAGAGAAAGATTGGGATCATTCTAACCAATTACGGAGTGGATACAAGGGAGACTGGGAGAGAGAATTTCAATAGTTTGTTCATGATTGAAAGCTAAATTCTACAACTAACCTAGAAGAAAGTAAAATAGAAAATTCTTAAAATTTCAAGATTAAGAAGAGGGAAGAAAATACCTTTCAGGACCTACCAAAGGATTGAAAATTATTTGATTTCTTGATTCGACACAACAATTGTGCATAGGTTCTTTAATAATGTAACATCCAATAATACCTAATATACATTTCTATAGAGAAATTAAAATATTTGAAGACTCTTAAATATTTTCTTCTTACCAGGACAATCATACAATTCAAAACTTTTTATACTAGCATAAACTACGATAATGAACCAATAAGAGTATGGATCATCCAAGCACGCTCGATACTTGGTTTTGTATTGAAAAGGAAATACAAAATGCTTTGCTAACTGATTGTTTAAGCAGTCCTCAATTCTAATGCTGAGGTTGCAGAAAATTATCTATATGCTGAACTGGGGTTTTCATTGACTTTGATGTCTTTCTGGGGGAATTTAAGTGGTGGCATGTTAACTTTTACTATACCAATTTTCAGTTTAGTAATTGATACCCTTAAGCTAGGCATTAGAAACCAGATTCAAAGTAATCCAGGCACCAATATTGATGCGGAACGCAGCAGCCTTTAATTTTATTTAGGTTTTTAATTTGGTGTATTAATTTATGTTTTATTTTATGAGCTATTTATTTTTTGTAATTCAATAAATAGGCATTACCATTGCCCTAGGTAATGTTAGGCAAGAAAATAAAACTATGTTAGGCAAGTAATAAATGGGCGTTGCCTTAGGGTTTTTAGTCGGGGTCTATTTAAGCATGCTTTGTAGTCCAATGGAGGGAGACTTTGAGATGGAATAAAATTGCTGAGAAATTGGTTTTGTCTTCCCTTCCCCCTTTCTTCTCTTTCTATCTCCCCCCTTTTCTTTCTAGGATTTTTCTGGGCTTCTTTCTTCTCTTCTTCAGCTTATTTTCTCTTCTCCTTGGCTTTGTTTCTCTCTGTTTCTTATCTCTCTTTTCACTATAGTTTCAATATCGGGTTTGTCCTGCATCAAATATGTTCAACATGCGTACAGTATTTATTCATTTCCTTTTAAGAGATCATATTTTTCTTTGATGGTTTTGGCAAGATTTTTTTAACAAGGAATTGAAGGACAGTCCAATATACACACATGATAAACCTAACCACCTACTGTTTTTGTGCCTAGCTTTCTGAGATCATGATGTGCCAGCATAGCTTCATTATGTCAATCCATGTCGTGTGTTTGCTTGTGTTTGTGTCTGTTCTAACCTTGGCTATTTCACATCCTAACCCAGAAAATCATAACTGTTTACAGGTACACCAAAAAGCATAAAAGTGTAGCACGCAGAATAGACAGGTAAGAGTATAGCCATTCATCCAATTATGATTGCATCTGTATGTAATTATAGATAGGTAGTACGAATTATCCAAAAGATAATATATTTCGAGATGGAATGACTAAGGCCACACCTCATACGTTAAAGTACCCCCAGAAGAATCAGGTTGACGAAGTGTAACATTTGAAATTACTCCATTAGCAGATAAGATGCAAATAGCTCGAGGTCCTTGTTGAGAAAATGATATAACCTTCATTGTGACATCCTGTTAACACCAAAAAAAAATATAGAAGCAGCAAAATCCAACATAAGGCATTCAAATAGGTTCAAAATAGAAAGCAATAGCCAAATATTAATAATTTTGAGAATGTTGAGATTAGAGTTGCACTTTGTCCATTACATGCTGATAAAAGCACTAGTTAACTTACCCAAAATAAAGCAGCACTACAGTTAACTAACCCAAAAAAAAGGCACTATAGTTATCTTGTTTTTGATAAAAGCTGTCGGTTCTATATAATGGGCAAAGCTAATTTTGGTAAAACTTTTGTCAGAGTTCCTTGAATTTCAGGACTAAAGACAGAAAAAATTGTTAAGACTGATCATCAGTTTATGTAAAGATTTGGAATCTAACAGATATTAATAGAACGAATTCAAGATAAGCTGTTTGGTAGACTAGCAGCTCTAAATCCTGCCGATTTTTTTTAAAATGTACTTCCCTTAATTGTATAAACCCCACTTTGACTTTCTAAAGTTACCATATAATAGATGATATGCAAGATCCGAGAATGAGACCTTAGATTGAAATCAATCCTAAGCATACACCTATATGAATATATTGAAACAAATGTTATTTGAGAGAGGAAAAAAAAACACTTAATTGAGATCTCACAACCCTAGAGGAAAAGAACCATCAGAAAATACTTGGCCCTGTTACCCAAGTGGTAAAACCCTGGACCATAACACTAGCTATCAGAATATGAAAACAAAAGAATAAAAAGTAAAAAAGCTTAAAGAACTCCACATAGTCACATACACCTCAATAGTACACAATTGTTTTCTAAATTAAGAAACAGTAAACATTTATGTATAAAAAATAACTGACTTAATTAACCTTGCTTTCTTAAATTTGATAATCCTTGTAACAGTTCCCTAGATTGCAAGGATGTGTTCCCATTTAAAAGGAAAAGCATTAGATATGAAGAATGATTAATCACAAAGACAAACCACACATTTAGTAAACAAGACTAATTTCTTTTCTTTCGTTGATCAAACGTACCTCACCAGCATTGACAGTGATTATATGGGGCATAAAATTTGTACCAACAGAACATGCATTGAACTCTCCTACAAAATAAGAGTTGCAGAACATCAACAAATACGAAATTAAACATTAAGACAGAGCAATAATTTGCTAATATCAGTGCTTCAGCACCATTTGTCTTGTAAAAGGATACGATCTGTATATACATACATACCATACATATATACAAAATATAGAAGATTATACAGATGAAATGATTGCTACACTGAAAGCTAATCTAAATGAAAGTAAAATCTTAAGACTATATTAATAAATAAGTTTCACGGCCTCAAGTCTTTTATATGGAGAAAAAGGCATATGTTTACGTTTTTTTTTTTTTAGAAGAATTAAATTATACACAGTTTATACTTACAAAACCTTTGTAATTAAAGCTGAAGTGCACCCCAACAAACAACCTATTTGTCTCTACCCCAGTAACTCTAGAACTCTAGCCAATTCTTTTATCAAGTCTCCTCTTGAAACACGAAACTCTGGTGGCTTAAGGTTTGTTTTTGTGTCCGTGTGGTTTAACAAAGATCTAGGAGAGGTATATGAATGAAGGCGTGATGATGAAATAGGTTTCTCCAAGAACACAAAATAATGGTCTTAGGATCTTATGAAAATCATGCACTATGAGGTTTATATAGACCCTAAAGGAAAAAACAAAACAGAAAAACTGAAGTTTTGGCACATCGGTTTCTGAATAAAAAAAAAAACAGTTTGAGGCAATGGCATTCGAAACAGGTAGGTATATTGCAAACGAGCTTCTCGGATCTCCCTTGATAACCATTGTGTTCGAACCTTTTTACGAACAACTTTTCACGGAGCTTCTATTTGGGTCTTGTGAAACACCTCCGTTCAAACATTGAGCAACCGTCATTGTGACCGACCTTTTCGGGAACTTGAATTTCTGAAGTATGAAGGCCTCCGTTTGAACTTCCAGTGACCGGACTGTGACCAAAGCTCTCAAATCTCAAATCTTGAATTTCCTTGAAGACTGAGTTCGAACAGATATCAACCAGCTTGCAAATGGCAGCTTCAGGTCTTCAACTTCAAACACCAAATCAAGTTCCAACTTAATCAACTAAACCTAAACTTACAACCAACTTGGTTTTGACATTGAATTAGCCAACATAAAACCTAACACTAAAATATAGCTAACTCTGTGTGATCACCAATGGGAAGAAAAGGGTATGGGTCAAACTAGAAATGATTGAGGTTAAAAGTTCAACAAGCATCTGGAAAGGGAATCTCAATCATTTAGAAACACTTTAAAAGAAGTCATGCAGAAATCCAACACACTTTGATCAACTTAGGCAAAACTCGAGAAGTTACAACTTCGATGTAAATCAGGACTCCACTATTTGAGGAGGACATATATCTTTCTCTTTCCAAGTAAAGCCCGTGTAATCAACAGGTTTTATGAGTCAAGAACGTCACACCTTTGTCAAGTTTCATTCTGTTCCTGTCACCTCATTACAAATTTTAACCACATAAGGAATATTCCCTCACTGACAGAAACCCACAAAAGCCCACCTTTTTATTCACAGAACAAGGATTATACAACCAAAATTGAACAAGAGCATCTCATAGTACGGTCCCACATAGAACTTTGACAAGTACTATAAATTATATGACTTTAAAAGGATTTGAAAGGAGAACACTGAATTCTTCAAAATATTCAAGATACTAGATC
This sequence comes from Betula pendula, assembly GCA_900184695.1. Taxonomy (NCBI): domain Eukaryota; kingdom Viridiplantae; phylum Streptophyta; class Magnoliopsida; order Fagales; family Betulaceae; genus Betula; species Betula pendula. The sequence goes on along the minus strand of FXXK01000541.1, from coordinate 74,598 downwards.
CAAAATCCAGGTGCAGTAACTCAAATCCTAAGCAGAAACAAAATATTAAACATTCATCAAACACAAAACAAGAATTAGCATCATTGAGTCATTCATATCAATCATAAAATATTTAGTGACAACCATTTTGTTATTATGGTAACATATCACCCCCAAAACTAAAACGCACGCCACAAGAATAAAGACCCCATTACCAAAATGTTCCACTGCCACTTTCTTATGCTGCTTATACTCCAACCCACTTGGCCGCACTTTCCCACGCTTTGGGACAGAGAAGTCGCCTCCAGGTGGAGCCGAGGATGAAATCGGCATTGGAGACAATGCCATTGTGACCGCCCCATCTGGGTTATACTTCCTTGGTCTACCTCTCTTCTTCTTTCCCGTTGTTCCGGCCAATCCAACGGTCGCGGGTGAAGAAGCAGTCACTGATGGTGCACCAGCAGGCTGGCTCTGGCTGGGGTTGTTTTCGGACCTCGGCGCTACATGATAAGCTGATGGAGCTTCTGCTCCTATCACAGTAACCCCTGAACTAATACCTTCTCTTGCTTCCATTCATAGACCAACACTTTCATAAAACAACCACTAGAGAGCTGACAAGTCAGATACTCAGATTAGCATCTGCAAAGAAATCCATGCTTCCAAATTAAAACCCTTTTGTTTCCTTCTGGGAAAATGCTAAAAGATTAAAGAGGTTTTTTTTTTTTAATGAATATTCTCAACAGGTTTTTCAGCCTTCAGAGATCTAAAGCAACTACCCAAACCAGAAATCCAAAAGGTAATATGCAAAAGCTAGAGGTTTATTGAAAGATAAATGGAAATTAACCTAAGCTCAACATCAACATCCTCAACTTAAAAAAAAAAAAAAAAAAAAAAATGTAACTCAGACTAGAAAACAAGACCCGGAAAGAAACTAAAAATGCAGTCAAATTCTTTTTATCTTTTGAAAGCTAAACTTGTAACCCAAACCAAAAAAAAAAAAAACAGTCAGAAAATAAAAACAGAAAAACAGACAATAGAAAATCTATTGAAGTATATTTTTACTGCAAAGTAAGCATTTTCTCCAATCTTCCAAGATCAGGGAAAGAGTAACCCATAAATAAGAACAATTGTTTTCATTTAAAAAACAGAACACTATTTTTAGAAGAAATCACAGTTCAAATCAGAAAAATATGAACTTATTACACCAAAAAATAAACGAACAGAACAAAAATCAAATCTCTAGCCAGAAATTCTATATATTAAAAAAAAAAAAAAAAAAGAGGTAAAATTGCCAAAACTTCGAACTTAAAACTAAACCAAAATCCAAAGATCACGACCTGTGACTGGAAGCTCCACACTTCAACTAGCTCTTTCAACACTGCAACTTAGACTGTTCAGTGTCAGACCCTTTTCACATTCGAGCTCAGACAGTACTCTCATACACCCAAAAAAAAAAAAAATAGTTCCAAAAAAAATCACAATAATATAATTAAAAAAAATAAAGGGTTTGTTTACTGAGAAAATGAAAACCGCCTTTTGAATTTCACTCGTCGGAAAATATTAACCGCAGGCCAGTTCTTCAGAAGTTGTCTGAAAACAAAAGCCGTTTGAGATAGCAAAAGGAAAGTGAAAATAAATAACCAAACAAAATTGAAATAAAACAAAATTCAAAAAAAAAAAAAAAACCACTTGAATTTGAATGAAAACAATTTTAAAAAACAAAAGCAGTAATTGCTAAACCCGATAAAATAAAATACAGTTAATGAAATTTTCACGTCCGTGAGGGGAATTGGGGTTTAAAAAATTAGGTAAATGTCTAATATGGTAAATTTGTTGAAAAAGTAGGGGAAATAAGTGGAAAAAGAGCAAATTACTTTCTTTTATGAAATTCATTTGTTTTGCATTTAAAGCTCCAAAAGGTAGTGTTGGCGGGCCGACCTTTTCGTTTGCCGCTGACCTGATTTTTGTCCTTTTTTGCGCAAATAAAAGACCGAACTTTCATTTATGCCCTCTAAAAAGATTATTATTACGAAACCCGTCACTTGAAGTTTGAAATTCTAGAGGGTTTGGCTTTTTTTATTGGGGGAATTTGTTCAGAATTTGAATTCGGTGTAGCGAGATGTGATTGTCTCACCTGCAGGTTACGGAGAGATACTTGTTCGTCAGCATCTGAATGGATATACTGCCACGAGAGAGTGACAATATGTCTCCGCGGGACAGCAGTTTCATTTATGGGGAAATAAACTCCCTTGCACGTGGGAAAATATTATACCTAGCTTACGTCAATGAAGTGATAAATGTTTTTCTTGAAAGAATGAAGTGATAAACGTTGTACAAACATTTTTATCCTATTTTTATTTCAATATGCTTAGGGAAAGAGTTTAATAGTCATAAGATTAGTTACCGTTAAAAAAATATATGTACATCCAATACCTATTAGATTTTGTCACATGAACATAGTAAAATAAAATTAAAATAATTGTATGGTGTATGAATTAGGACCCAGGCATTTATCTTAAATTATCTAATCTGCAATTTTGATTATCTAAGTTGTTCATTATATCGGACTGCTTGAAAAATACTATTTGTCCCAATTTCAACATCTGTCAAACAACCCCTTCGACGAATTTCAAAAACCAAATTCACTCAAACGGAATTTCAACCCTCTCTACTTTGTTGAAAACTCTACCTCCAACCATTGTTGTTGCCGCCGAATACAACCTTTAATAACATATCCTTCCCTTCTCTACACACCTGACAACATTATTTTCGCAATTCTCTATCTTGTTCTCCCACTCTCTCTCTACATTTTTTTCAGTTGCAGAACAACCAAGCTACATCACAATCAATCCACATGAGTGAGTTTTCTCTCTTTCTCTTTTTTTTTTTCCCTCTTTGGTTTTCTTTTGATCTGATTTTTTCTTGTTGTTTTTTATTTATTTTTGGTTTTTGGGTTGTTTGGTTGTTCAAAAAGTGTGGGACAACAAAAATATATGAAAAATTTGAGGCTTTTTTACTTTGTTATAGAATTTTTTTGTAAAAGATGAAAATATCACTTGAATTCTATCATATAGTCATGTTTGGGTAAAGGAAAATTAATAGATCGTTATCTATAATTTTAGTTTTGGTGTGTGAGGCTCATTCCTTTGGTGAAAAAGAGATTTTCTCCATAAAACCAATTTCCTTTGATGTTACCCATTTAGAACATCTCCAACAATGAGAGCTATTTTAGCTACTCAAATAACTATTTTTTCCTATTATCTTTTTAATACAAACTCTAGCAAATTATCTATTTCACTACCTGCTTTTTTTAAGTATTATTTTTAATTGTTTATTATTATTATTTTTTCACTTCCCTCTCTCTCACTCTCACTCACCACGCCTACCCCTTCCCCTGACTTTTCTTCTTACCAAATCCCCTTTCCATTTGGACGGACCCTAGTTAGAGTTTGCTTTTTGGCCTTTTCTCATACGCCTCTCTACTTGTTCAAATTGAGATGCTACTTGTTAGAACAGTTTCCAGTATGATGAAAATTGAACGCAGAAGGCAAAAGCTCCTGGGATGTATTTCCAACAACCTGCTTAAACAAAGGGAAAAATCAGAGACCCTTGCCGGGGGTGTCCGGCGAGAGATAACTTCGATGCCTAAGTCAGTAAGGCTGTTAAAATTTCAAGTGTCTGGGAGTGCAATTTTCGTAATAAAAATCATGTACCTTTCACATTCCAATATTCTTTCTTTTATATCTACCATTGGCCTTGTTTACGATCATTTCTTCTTATTCTTCGAGATATTCGGAGATCTGGGTGTTTGACCAGCGATTCGTCGTTTCCTTCTTGATTCTAGACTTTTTACTCTCGGGAAGCACGAAATATCTGGAATGCGGATTCGGGTGTGCTTATGACTCTCGGTTTTTCACCAAGAATTGCTGAACTAATTGTTGACCCATTCATCATTTGTATGAGCCAAGCCTGAGCTTTCAGTAAATAAAGCCCAACCCGTAACTGTTAGAGCCCATTAACCATTATAGGGAATATTTTTCCAACAATTACCTCCCAATTCTCAACTGATACTTGACTCGATAATGGAAATTAAGATGCTATCTGATAAAACTCTCAATCTTAGTACCTTGAGACATCCGTTTAACTTAAGATTGTTTTTCCTTTCTCCATCAACTTTCTTTGTCCTCTTTGGCTAGGATAACCCTTAATCCACGTGTCAATTCAAGGTTCTTTCATCTACTGTATTCCCAGGACCCCATTTCTTCCGTTTGCGGTGTGAAACACGTGTCAACTCCCCTTGTGATGCTTTTAGGGCACAGGTCTTGAGAAGGCCAAAGGACCAATCTGATTCGATTTCCTAGGGTTGAATTTATCACATCAAATCTTATCTCAAACCTCATCATTGTGCCGCCCTCTTTTTCCTTGTTGGTAGTGATCATGGCTGCCTCTTCATTTCCCTGAGAGTTGACGGTTGTCCCTTTATTTCCCCGAGAGCTAACGCCTATCCCTTCATTTTCCTTAGACGAGTTTAAATAGTGATGGGTCTTCTTCTCCATCTTCCATCGTTGTCTGGTTTTTTCTTTTCTTCGTCTTTAGCAGTCTATGATCATCTAGTTTTTCCCCAATCTTCCCTTGAAAATGTCTTCCTCTCAATCTGAAGGTTCCTCATCTTCGTCTAAGGGTTTGGATACTCCCTGAGGAGGAGCTCCGGCATTCTGACTTGAACGAGTGGTCACCATTATGGTTTTTTTTTTTTTTGTTCTGAAAACGATCTTGAATCGTTCCCACAGACGGCGTCAAACTGTTAAAATAGTTTTCAGTATGATGAACACTGAACGCAGAAAGCGAAAGCTCTTGAGATGTATTTCCAATAACTTGCTTCAACAAAGGGAAAAATCAGAGACCTTTGCTGGGGGTGTCCGGCAGGGGATAACTCCGATGCGTAAGTCAATAAGGCTGTTAAAATTTCAAGTGTCTGAGAGTGCAATTTTCGTAATAAAAATCGCGTATCTTTCACATTCCAATATGCTTTCTTTTATATCTACCCTTGGCCTTGTTTACGATCCTTTCTTCTTATTCTTCGAGATATTTCGAGATCTCGGTGTCTGACTAGCGATTCGTTGTTTTCTTCTTGATTCTAAGCTCTTTACTCTCAGGAAGCACAAAATATTTGGGATGCGGATTCGGGTGTGCTTATGATTCTCGGTATTTCACCGAGAGTTACTGAACTAATTGCTGACCCATTCATTCTTTGAATGGGCCAAGCCTGAGCTTTCATTAAATAAAGCCCAACCCATAACTGTTAGAGCCCATTAACCATTCTAAGGAATATTTTTTCAACACTACTCATTGATCAGCCTTTGATCCTAGAAAGCTCGAGCAGAGGGTGTTTGCATAATTGATTTATTGAAGAAAACTGATGAAAACAATGTCAAGGGAAACACCAAACTCGGTACTGGTTTTAGGGGTGAAGAAAGCCAAACATTAGAAGAGCCCAATCATTCTATGAGCAGCAACAGATCAATAAAAACCACTGAAAGGAATGACCCAGATCAAGATACTGCAGTTCAGTATTTGTTGGAGACTAAATGATATCCTTCAGCTTCTAATGAATTTGCTTCTCTATAAACAAAGGAAGAAGAGAGCGACGTAGAGGGAGAGAGAGAGATGTTGGGTCTGATTTTTGGGAGGATGAAAAATTGAGCAACAAAGAGAAAGGGAGAGCAAGAGAGAGGCAAAGTAATTAAAAAAATGTTTATAGAACAACCTATTCATTGTTCATTCTAAAAAAAAAAACTACAATTTAGTTATTCTGTAGGAAAGAAAAAAAAAATGTTGATAATAATCAAATTTGGCTATTATAGGATATTTGTCTATTTCGTTGGAGATGCTGTATGTTATCTCTACTATATGTTTGATAAATCCATTTGAGCTATTGCTGGAAGTTGATAGTGTCGAAGAAAGCTACCATTGAAAATCTCATAAAGAAAAAGGCAATGTCTTCAAAATTTGGACAAGTCATATGTTCTAGACTGTTCGATGTACAAAATGACATGGATTATCAAAATTGCGGATCCAACAATTTTAGAGAAATTATTGAGGATCCTAATCCATGGTGTATAACATTAGTCTAATGAAATATACTACTGATGAAAAACATGTGATTCACTTTTTTTTTCCTAGCATCGGGAAAACATATATACTACAGGAATTTGGCTTACATTCAGTCATTAAAATAGTTGGACATCTCCTGTAATGAATTTGAATAGTCAAAATTAAATTTTTCACAAATGATGTTGTGGGTTCATTTTTTACGCTTTGGGCAAAACTAACATAGTTTGTTTTTGGAAAACAATAAGAACTACTTTTCATTTAACCTTCTTGGTTTTTCTCTGTTCTTATATTAGCTTATTGTTGTTATGCAAATTGCAGAGCTTTATCAGATACCCACTATGAATTTCATGCATTCTCTTATTTGAAACCACGAAAATCCAACACAGGTCTTTTTCTTTTTCATCGTCTTCTTCTTACTTTTTTGTCTCTCCCTCTTTGATCTCCATACATCTAAGTTAAACCTCAAATATGAAACCTTCCACCAACATTAAACTCATTTTGTCAATGAAATGGAAAGGCTATCCCATCTCGTCACCACTAGGGCACCCACTTTGTCAACTCTACAATGCGCATGTATGGCCTCGCTCAATGCTTCAAAGACCTCTTCCATACTGAATGCCTCATTTGTTACCCTACAAGCTGAGAAGACAGTGAGAGCAACAGTTTTCATCATGTAACTCCTTGAAGCAAATTATAAAATATTATAACCGTCACATGACATTACTAGTAATCATTGACTATAATTGTTAGTGAAAAATTATATATATATATATATATATATATATATATTTTTGCAATACCACAAACCCACCTACTCACAAAATAACTAGAGCACTAGAAATCATATAACTTCATTAAATGGCATAACTACATCACTGTTGATAATCACATTTTATACATACTGTGTAATAACAAAAGAGCACGTAGGCCTGTACAATATGATCTTCAAAATCATATTCCCAACAAGGAACTTCCCAAAATTCTGATCATGTACTCCTAAAAGTCATTGTGTACACACTACTTTGGCTCATCTGTTCCATTGTCAACTATGATTGTAAAATAAGCCTTTTACATGTAGAATTATAAGTCAACGACTCAGTAAGTAGGTAAGTGTGTGGTGGGAGCCCTTGTTTGATAAGGTTTCCTCCCTCTTGTTTTTCTAAAATTCTTAAATGCCATCGTCTTTATGAAAATATCTTAAAACTTTTCTTTAAAACCCATGTTTTATTTTTCGAAATACAAAACAACAAGAGGAAATTCCTTTGGAGGTAAACCCCAATTTCTTTACTTTTCTTTAGCACTAGAGAGAGTTTTGCTTTGAACATAAAATTGTGCACATACCATTTACTTACTTTCACATGCATACAACATAATGCCATATATAATCGTTGTTGAAACATAAAGATAACCATACAATTAATAAGCAAGATACTTAAATCCAAAACATGATTCATGTTTTCTCGTATTTACCTACCTATATTTCTTATGATGCTTTTGCTTTTTTACTTTTTTTTTATTTACTTATCCATAACCCCTTATTATACTTTTAGCTTAATATTATGTAACCTTTCTTTTAATCCGTTTCATTATCATTCTTTTAACTTTCAACATCACGATTGGCTTACCCTGTGACTATCACAACTGGCTTATCCTGTAATTAACACAACTGACTTATTCCATGACAGTTGCGACCGACTTATCTCGTGACTATTGATTAGGTTGTTGTCATGACCGACTTGTGGCTTACACTAGTCTGGAGCACTCGAATGGAGCATTCTTGCTTTTATGGAATTCTTAAATGCCATTTTGTTTTTATGGAAAATAACGTTAAAATTTTATTTAAGACCCATATTTTGTTTTCCAAATACAAAACAACAAGAGGAAACTCCTTTGGAGGTAAACTCCAATTTCTTTAATTTTCTTTAGCATTAGAGAGAGTTCGCTTTGAATATAAAACTACGCACATACCTTTTACTTACTTTCACATGCATACAACAGAAATACCATACATAGTTGTTGTTGAAAACTAGTAGATAACCATACAATTAATAAACAACATACTTAAATCCAAAACATGCTTCATGTTTCCTCGTATCCATCTACCTATATTTCTCATGACGCTTTTATTTCCCTGTACTTATCCTTAACCCCTTGTTATACTTTTAGCTTAACATTTCTTCACCTTCCATTTCATATGTTTCGTTAGCATTCTTTTAATGTTCAAAGTCATGACTAGCTTATCCAGTAATTGCGACAATTGGCTTATCTTATAATTAATACAGTCGGCTTATCATTTGACAGTCGCGACTGACTTATCCCACGGTTGTTGATTAGGTTGTTGTCATGACCGACTTATCATGTAAATGCCACAACCGAATTATCCCATGTTACCACAATTGGCTTATCCCGTGATGCCATGATCTGCTTATCTCGTCATAGTCGCGACCGATTTATCCCATGTTACCACGACTGGCTTATCTTGTGACCTTGATTATCCATTATGTTTTCCTTAACTCTTTAAACTTTATTCCATTTCACACCTTGCTATCCATGTACATTACATAATTTCTTTAAATTCTCTTTTTCCAAAACACTTTAAATCACATTATAAACATATATTGCTATACATAAAATTACTTAAAGGGCATGGCTCATGACACAAATTTAAACTATGCATGTAGTCTATTACTTTCGCATATAAGGTAAATCAATTCCCGCATAATAAATTCAAATCTATACATCTTTATTTTTTTTAAAATAGTACTTATTGTATGGAGTTTTTACTTACAACTTTTACTATTACCCCTCGCTCAGTGATTCCTACTCTGTAACTCGCATTTCGTATGCACTATATTATATCTATTCGTGACGACTTATTTCCCTTTGAACACCCTAAACACCTCATAAACTCTTAATGGTACCTTTCCCCCCTTAAAAATCGTAGTTTTTTTGCAACCCAAGGAGCTTTGTTCAAACCTCTCGCGACCAGTGTTTGAATGGAAGATTATGTGGCTTACACCGGTCAAAGAGGGTATGACCGTTCTACAATCAGGGCTCTCTCTAGCTTACAAGTTACACCGGTCAAATGGGAATAGAGCTAGGCGTCCGTCTGTCACGACTCGTCAAATGGTGTGCAATTATCCTCTTTGGACTAAACCCTAACTTCCCAATTTCACTCTCCAAACAACCTTCAAAACTACATCTACACATACTGCATAACTTTCATAACTTCATAACAATAATTATTAAATTTGCAACACATCGACTTAAAAAAACATGATAGTAGAGAAAAAGATGTATAAAACCATACCTTGGGAAAATGCTAATTTATGTATAACAAACATGCAAGTGCTTTTTTTTTTTTTTCGTCTAAACAAATCTTAATTTCACAAATAAATCAATACATGCCATGGATAGAAATGTGTTCACGTGGTCTCATAAGTGCAGAAATTAACTACCCTTCCTTATATTCAAACCTCCTTAATGATACATACACTTATACTTTTTTTTATATTAAAGCTCTCTTTTTTCTCTTTTTTATTTTTTAAGATGAATTTTAAAATCTCAATTAAATTTAATTTAATAAAGTTGAATAATAATTTTAAAAATCACTTAAAAAAGTGTGAAAATAGATATGAAATATTGAAGAAGTGAGAGTGTGTATAATATTATTCGGTAATGACATAAATTTTCTCTAAATTAGTTTGAAAAAAAATTTATTTAACCTACTATAATAAATGTCAAATATCCTCTAATATATAAGAGAATCATATTTTCCTTAACATTTTTAATATTCACTCCCTCACATTTTATTAGTTTGGGAGTCCATTCAGTAATACCTTCAGCAGAAAAAAACAAAAACCAAAAAAAAAACGGAAAAGAAAATTGTGATTGGCAGGTGAGACAAGGCAAGGTCGTCCCGCGTGGACGTGGTCCTGACAAAATTGATCAGGTGAGCTGTTACGTACTTACACTTGTCCGAGTTTGCTTGTCTCTCAAACCGATGACCCTCTTCTTACTGACTGTACCGCACATGCCCCTCAAACCGAACATATATATATATATGGGGCCCCATACCCGAATTCCCAATACACAAGTTTTTATTTTTTATTTGGTAAGTTCCCGATACAATACAGTTTAAGAATATTCACATTGGCCTTAGCAAATATTTGACCAAATTTTAGCTAAAACTTCCTCAGCAAATATTTGGCCAAATTTTAGCTAAAACTTCACTTTTTTTTATTTTAGCTAACAATTTTTCAAAAGAACTTACATCCGGCTCAGTATTTTAACTAACAATTTTTACTATTTCATTTAAATATTCATTATCTATTCTTATTTTATTTTTTCTTTATTCTTTCTTTAACAATTATATTTTTAAAATTTTATCATTTTCTAATAATTATATTTTCTAAAATTTATCATTTTTTTATTGATTATAATTTTAAAAATTCATTTTTTTTCATAATTGTCATTTTTTTAAACACAATCCGATCTTTTTCCTAAAGGTCCTTTTTTTTAAAAAAAAAAAATAAAAAAAAAAGAATCATTCAATACCAAGAGGATTACTTTAAAAAAAAAAAAAAAACACCAAAGAGAACGCAGGTGCAGGAAAAAAAAAAAAAAAAAAAAAGAAGAAAGAAAAAGAAGAAGGCGCAGGAGAGAAGAAGGCGCAGGAAGAAAAAAACAAGAAAAGAAAGAAAAGAGGGGAGAGGATAGAGAGATTGTTATTTTATTAATTAAAATATTGTTTTGGTGAGTTACCTCAGCAAAGTTGCTGAATACTGTAGCAGCTCATTAAAATATTGGATATTTTGCTAAGTCGAATGTAGAGATTTTTTTAAAAATTTTTGCTACAGTGCTCAACAAAGTAACTTTTTAGCTACTTTGTCGAGCCTAAGAGCATCTCAACAGTCTATCTAAATAGACACTATTAGCTAAATTTAGCTAATATGGACCAATTTTCCCCCTCCAGCAGTTTAGGTAAAATAGATATTTTCCTTATAGTGTCTACAGTAAATAGCACCATCTACCTATTTACTGTTGACACTATAAGCAATTTTTTAATGTTTTTCTCTCTTCGTTTTTTCATTTCTTTTTTATCTCTCTATTCCTTTCCCTCTCTGACTCCCGCCGTTCTCTTCTTCCTCCACCCAAACAAAAATAAAATCTCCAGCAGACCCAACCCCTCCCTTCACCCGCTCACCGATTGCAAAACAACCTTCTCCATCTCACCGATTCTCCTCTCTCATTGCAAAACAACCAAACCCACTGCCATACTTGTGTAGTTGAAGACCCACCTCTTTGTTTTCTTTCACGCAAAGGAGCCACTCCAACAGTCTATCTAAATAGACACTATTAGCTAAATTTAGCTAATATGGACCAATTTTCCCCCTCCAGCAGTTTAGGTAAAATAGATATTTTCCTTATAGTGTCTACAGTAAATAGCACCATCTACCTATTTACTGTTGACACTATAAGCAATTTTTTAATGTTTTTCTCTCTTCGTTTTTTCATTTCTTTTTTATCTCTCTATTCCTTTCCCTCTCTGACTCTCCGCCGTTCTCTTCTTCCTCCACCCAAACAAAAATAAAAATCTCCAGCAGACCCAACCCCTCCCTTCACCCGCTCACCGATTGCAAAACAACCTTCTCCATCTCACCGATTCTTCCTCTCTCATTGCAAAACAACCAAACCCACTGCCATACTTGTGTAGTTGAAGACCCACCTCTTTGTTTTCTTTCACGCAAACACTACCCTTGCAAATACACGAAACAGAGCAACACACACTGGGAGATTTGGTGGTTGTTCTGTGGTTTGGGTAATTTGGTGGTGATTTGTGGGTGAAAATCTTAGAGTGAGAAAATGGGCTTAGAGAGAGAAATGGGCTGAGTGGGAGAGTGAGTTTAAGAGTAGAGGAATGGGCTGAGTGCTCTAAGCTATCTAAATCAACCCCACCACTTCCAAATCGGAGAAAGACCACATAATATATAAAATCCAGGAGAACAAGATTCAGTTTGCTTGTTAATTTGTTTTTTGTAAAGATGTTTTTTATTGGGGGAGTACTTGATGGAGACCAAATAATACATAAATTTTTAACAAACGAGCTGTGGATTGGGCAAGAAATGAGCCCTGGCCCTGTCACCTGTTTGAGGGAGATAGCAATTTTAAGATGAAATGCAAGTTGAAAAATGAAAACCCTCTGCTTTTGAGCAGAAACCATCATTGCTGATTAGCAGTGGCCACTGACCTGGGGTGGAGAAGGTTTCTTTCTAAATAATTGTTTTTTCAAAACCCAACTCCCTTCTTTTATCAACTTTCTTTCTTCCTTCTTCCTTATTATTATTATTTTTTTTAATGGTATCATGAAGACGAATGATTGAGACTGATTCCCACCGTATTTAATGAATTAATCCTTCTTGGCTTACTTCATGGATCATCATCCCTTACCCTTATGAGGTAACTTTAACTTCTATCTACCTTGTCGTACTGGATCATTTACTTGTCCTATGACTCCCATCTTTCTTGGTTTTTTTTTAATTTTTTTAAGTTCATCTTTCTTGGTTGAGTTGCCTTCGTGTCAGGCCCTGTTTGATTTTCAATTCTTATGCTCTATTTTGTTATTCTTATTCCCCCACCCCCTCTCTTTTTTTAAGTTCACCCTCAAGCATGTGAATAAAAAAAAGAAAAGAAAAAAGAAATATTATGGAAAATCCTTGTGTTTGACCTAATTTTGACTTTTAGACCCTAATTTTTAATTTTATAAATTTAAAACCTAAGTTAACGATCATAGGCATTTTTTTTTCTTCCTGTCAAATGAATAACATATATGATATTGAAATACAATTATGCCCCTCTAGAAAAACATAAAGGAGAGACGAGAGAAGAAAAAAAAAATAGCCAACAACCGTGTCTACCCAGCCACAAAAGTGGTTGGATGTCCGCGACTGAGTCTTGCCCACCCAAATAGCTAGGTAGCCGCAGCTTGGTAACCCAGCCATGGGCATGGCTGAATCATGAGATGAGAGCCCAGCTACCGCTGCTAGGTCGAACCCAACCACCTACGGTTGGTTATAGTGGGGATGACCAACTATAAAATGAAGAAATGAGACAAAGGTCTCGGATTTAAAATGATTTTAAACTCATGTCTTCAATTTGTGAGAAAAAAGTGGAAAAAAAAAAAAGTTGTTTGGTAATGGTGGAAAGACGTTTGAATTTTTTGTAAAAAAAAAAAGTAAGAATTGATGATGTGATATAAAAGTGAAAGAAGTTTTAAATTTTTTGTGAGAAAAAAAAAAAAAAGTTGTTTGATAAAATGAAGAAATGAGTTTCAACTTTTTTTTTTTTTAGAGAAAAGAAAAAAAGGAAAAAAGAGTGGGGCTTTGAGATTCCAATAAATATGCAAGTTGGCCTTAAATATAGTCATAAACTAAGGAACAAAAGATTTGAATTGAAATGGAGAACAGTAAATTTTATTTTGTTGCATTTAAATGGGTGTATATAATGTCAAGTCATATTCACCGTATGACATTATATACTGCGTTGCGTTAGATGGAACAAAATCAAATCTTAACCATGAAAAATCTTTGTGAAAAATCATCAATTTCCTCTTCATATAAATCCTCAACAACTTCCAATTTTGGCATTAGTGACAAATATAGGTATTAGGAAAGGATAAAACCAGCTCTGACCTCTTCGAACGAGTATTCAGTTGGTTGAATGTTGTTTTCAACCATGGTAAGACATAGAGCAAGACATGGGGTAGCTGGTGTTCTGGCTGTTGTCATAGGAATTGACACTGTCGGAGGAGTAGTTGGCACAGGAATTGGCATCGTCTTCGGCGTTCTGCTTTCTTCATCGCCAACAGCAATCGGCTTGGAAGGTGTTCCCACTAGAGAATCGCTACTTGAAAGAGTTTTTTGTAACGACGCCGTATATGTCATCTTTTGATCTTCTAGGAAATTCTCAATGTTGGCCTTAGATAACACTTGAGAAGAAACAGGAGAAAGGGGCTTCCGGATCAACAGTGACTCATTTTTATGACCAGAGGAATGTTTCTCTGCTGAATGACCAGGAATCTCTGAGATGCTCTTACCTGCATAAAAAAATTTGTAACCAAAACTTCAAAACTTTTACTAATACTCACCATGTTGCTGGTGGGTCAAGGAGCTCTTCTGATACAAAAAGTCACCCTTACTAGGTTGCAGACGGGAAGCAGCTTTTTCAGGTTTTAGGTTTTGAAGCATTGCTCCACCAGGGGAGGATTTTCTGTTACTTGCAACTCCTGTGGCTGTGGGAGTTCTCGAAGCCTTTTTTCCACTCTTTGATGGACTGGGTTTTGACCCAAAAAGTGCTTCCTGCTTAGCTATCAGCTGTCCCTGGATTCTCTTCTGGTCCTAAAATACAGAACCACTTGAAGCATGGGTCATAAAGAGAGACAAGATTCAAAACGAAAACTCCATGCTGATCATCACAAATTAATTAAAATCAGGTCCATACTCTCTGCCTCTGCATTTCTTGCTCTTTCTCTTGCCTTAACATGCTGTACTGTTCAAGCATAGAAAGAAGCCGTCCCTACACAACAGATATCATAGAAGATCTAATTTGCATAATCAAAGGCAATGTGAATATTAATCAATATGCACTACTACTTGAACTTGAACAGGTCAAGTTTTGACTTGGAGCAAGGTGTCTATTTAAAATGTTTAATCGATTACCAGAAAACTACTTACACCATCATATATGAATTCAGTCTGGCTTTGTTCCTCCCAAGCTTTTGTTTTTGAAGTCAATACCTCCACCATTGCTGCTCAAACACGATCCGGATAGAACAAGAACTCATAAAATAGACCAAAGAAAAATTATAAAGGTAGCATCTACTTAGAATATATTAATCTGAACATAATTTTGTAAACAATCTATTTATTAGCTCCTCTAACATCCCCTGCTTCCAGCATCAATGTTTTATACATACGGCACACTAAGTAGAACAGTAAGAGCTGCATGTAAGTAATACTCAAATCTGCATAGTGTGTAATTCAATCAGATCATATTCTAATAATATGACTGGAATTAAAACTCACTGTATTTAGACTCTATATCCAATTATTATGAGATAAAAAACATGGTTAAGCAAGATCTTTACCAGGAATTTTGTTAACTAAAGCACGAGCTTTCTCAGCACGTTTCAGAGTAAGATGTGCACCTCTTCCACCATTATAGCGATTATCATCCTGAAATTCCATGATATGAAGGTGAATAAAGCAAGATGAGGGAAAGGAAGCTCCTTTTTATTCAAAATAAGACAAAAAAAAGTTCAACCCTGTTGTACTCCTCAAGCCAGCTCTCTTCTTGACATGCAGCTAACCACTTCTCAATCTTCTCAAGTATTTCTTTCCTGCACAAAGCTTCCTCTTTTACCTTTGCAATTTGAAGTTCAATTTGTTCTAACAAGTACATTGGATCCACAGCTCCTGCAAAATATGGAATTGCTGATGATTCATTTTTCCAGGACAGTCACTCAAGTCACATTGATAGTTGCACCGAGGGACAAAACCCAGTCAGTGCCTCCTTCCTCTCCAAACCTTTTCTTTTCCACTCAAAAGCTTTTCGACTCATCAAATGTCACCAAAAAAAAGAAAAAAAGAAAAACTCTTTTTGTAGGCAAAACTCCCTAAATCTCATTCCCTTTTCTAAATGTAGAAAAAATTCTCAAAAAGCTCCCTTCAACAGACTCCTTGGATGTTCCCTAAACCAAGAAAAATCCAAGGAAACCAAAAGTGTGCTACCCTAGATCTTATGCTTCCCTTACCATTATCTTATTCAAAAAAAGAATTTCTCTTCCCTTTCTTTCATATCTTTTTTTCTTTGAATTTATTTGAAAGAATATTTAAATGGCTTTCTCTATTTTTTTTATTTCTTCTTTCATTTATTTGAAATAATATTTAAATTGTTATAGATAAATGATAAGCTATTGTATAGCTTATTTGAATATGAAAGCAAAACCCGACACATGTCTTGCTGTCTTCCAAATCAAGTAAATTCATATTTTATTAACAGTTGCTCATTTTTTATGTTAAAGAAAATCAATTATTGAAAAATAGAAAAATGAAAGCTTTCTTTATTAAACCAAAAAACTTTTAGTTTTCTTGGAGAAAAATGAAAGTTTTCTTTTAAGACTCACGGTACAACTGTACTGATACTGCTACATCTAGCAGCATATAAAAGAGAAAAAGATGAAGATAGGTTATGCTTACATGGGTAGTTTGCAAAAGATGAAGATGACATGTTGTCCGAGAAAAAAAAAAAAGAGATGAAGCCTTGAAGTTGATGTGTGCACGTGTCCATCGTGAATGTAAACAACTGTACTTTGTAGAAGAAGACTATATGTGATGTGATAATAAGTTTATAAGAGCTCAGGTGGTTAGGCTTAGCTGTCACATAGGCTTAACCCCTCTCTGTTTTTTTTTTTGTTCTTTTTGGTCTCGTCATGAGTTACCCGTGTAGCTAGTTATAGTCTCCCAGCACATTACTAAAAAATTGGACTAGTCAGGTAGGCTTAATCCCTCTACTCCATATCCCCCTCCCACCTTCTCCTTTATTTATTCTTTTCCCTTGCTTTTTTCTAAATCAAGTTATGAATACGTTAAAGGTAAAGGGGATCTTTTTTCTTTTTTCTTTTTCCTTATCAAAAGCAGTATTATGGTAAGTAATAGGTAGCCTTCAAAATTATTTTAATGACAAAATAGGTAAAATATCCCGCAACAAGTGGCATGTTAATATTAATAGGGAATATTACTTATTCAATTCCTAGGGTTTGCAATTGTACCAAACTGATATATGGGGTATCAAAAGTATCTAGAAGATTCCTTTGATAAGCTATCTATTCAAAATGGTTTCTATTGTCAAGTCGTTTTACAAAAACTATTAGATGCATACGTAGATTCATGTCACAACCAATTATCGATTGACTGATGACACATATTTACTATTCTTATAAATTATAGTTTTAACCCTAAAAAAAAAAAGAAATGTCACCCTCACAACTACATCTCACTAGTATGTGAGAAGAGGCTGGCCCTCAACAAGTGAATGGTGGCCGGCCACTCTCCTGTGAGGATGAGGGGCGGAAGAGAGGTTGCCTCCTCACCATATGAGGGGTGGTCCGATTGCCCCCTATGAGGATAAGGGGTAGAGGGGAGGCAACCCCTCACTAGATGAGGGGTGGTCGGCAGCCCCTCTGTGAAGCGAGATTGCCCCTCATATGGTGAGGACCGACCTCCCTCAACCCTTCACCCTCACAGGAGGGTGATAAGCTACCCCTCATCTAGTGAGGATTGGCCACCCCCCCATCTGGTGAGGGGTGGCCCCTTTTTTTATTTTTTATTTTTATTTGAGAGGTAAAACTATAATTTTAGAAGAACAATAAGCTTGACTCATCATTTACGTTGCGTTTCAATCAATAATTGGTTGTGACGTAAATCTACATGTGCATCTAATGTTTTCTGTCAAACATTTAGACGGTAGGGGCCCCATGGATCTTCATGATACTTTTGATACCCCTAGATCAGTTTGATAGAACTGGAAACTCCAGGAATCAAGTAATTTTTCAATATTAATCTGTAGTAGCATAATCTATAAGCAGCAGCCAACAAGAGTGGGATCGTAGTGAACAAGGAAGCAAAACCTACTCAATCCAATTTAATTATCAAGTTGAATTTACTGAAAATCAAGGCTATGAGCATTTAAGCTAAGAGCAATTTTATTTGTAACTTTACACGTTGGGAGATTAGCCTTGAGGAAGGTTCTCTCTCTTTTTTTTTTTGTACATATGAACTTTAAAGTTGGAAGATGAATTTTTGTATGTGCATTAAGTCATATTATATCTTTTGGACATGAATAGTACTATAAAAAGCATGCTTTTGTGTAAGAACTTAATGATTTAATCATAAACCAATTGTTAGAAATATATTTTTTACAATTTTATCTTAGTGTTATATCCGGCCCCTCTAGTTAAAATTTTGACCTCATCCATGGTTGCACCATACAAAATCCTTGCACACAAATTGATACTTCAATTCAATGAAAGATTATGATCGTATCTTTTCCCATATTGAATGAGCTCTCAAGTTATATTTAAGTGCTTGACAACGGTTTCAATAAAATCACATGCCTCATAGAGAAAGAAGTAATTTCCTTGACAGAAAAAAAAAAAAAATTAAAACTACTTGCAATAGCCTTTTACATAAATAACATTAATAAAATTCTTACCAGACATCATGGCTTCAACTGAGGATTCCATTATACTAACTGCTTCCGTGACCAGGTGTGTCTGGCTGCATATCAGCTCCAGTTCCAACCTCTTTTTCATAACAAGCTCTTTCATTTTACTTAATTTTAGCTGCTCCAGCCTTGACACTTCTGCCTCAACCTGCAGGAAAAAACTCTTAAAAATAGTTAAAATTCATGTCAATTTCCCACATTAACTTTGCTATATTGTAAATCATAAGAAAGTATAAATAGTTCTCCACTCCAAGGAGTCTAACTCTAAAATTACATACATTATTTAGGAAGTTTACAGAAAGCATGTTAGTCTCGGTAATTTCAGGTTCTGAAGCAGCAATATTACTAGTTACGTTCTGAAACACCTGTTGCTCCTCCATTGGTGTGTCCATCAAATTCCACATCTCCAACAGGGCACTTGCAAGGTTTTGAAGCTGGTAAACTCCAAGGTTTAAAAGGGTCAAACAAAAAAGAAAAAAGAGAAAAAAGAGGTTTTCGCAAGAGCACAATATGATAGCTAGTTTACACAAGTACTGACCCTATGCATTCTCTGAATCTTGACCTCTCTCAAACTTTGTACTGCAGCTGCCAACTTCTCAATCGTATGGTTACTTACATCTTTTTTTCCTTTGGAATCATTCAAAGTGGAGTGGATTTCACCAGCTATGTGTCTGAAATCCATACCAAGGACCAAGCACAGTGAGTTCAGGGTGTTCAGCTGGTCTGATACCTGCTTTAAACGTTTTCTCTGCAGGTGATGTAGAACAAAATCAGAAGGAGAAATCATCAAAGCAACAGAACCTCCAACTTTCATGATGAAAAGAACTTAATTAATCATATCTCACGTACTCCCAGAACATAGTCCAAATGTGATGGGTATAATCATATTCCAGTTACATTCATTCATGCTTCATTGTAAGTAATCCCAAATTAATCGCAAAAATTCCTTTTAATCTTCTGCTTTCCATCATTTCCTTGAAAAGACAAACTTTCGTCTCTCACCCATTTTTCCCCAAGTTTTGGCTGAATTACAGCATAAACACTGGTTGCCCAAACATTTTTCAAATAATCAAAAAAACAAACTCCAAATTTGCTATTTCTTATAATAATAGTAAATTTATGAGGGAACAAAGAATCAAACAAACCCCAAACTTCCCATTATGTACAAAGATAGTAAATTCGATCAACCTTCTGACTCTGAAGTTCAAGCAACTTTTTACGTAATTCTTCTAGTCTTCTCATGGACAAATCAGTCTCATCCAGAACCACCTTGTACAGATTATCCTCTGTATCTCCCCGAAACTCATTTGAAAGATTCTGTATCGGCCGTAAAACTTCAACAAATTGGTTCTTTCTCTCAATTTTCAGCTTCCGCATGTCCCCCAGTTGTGAAATAATGGTGTCAAGCTCTTTATTCAAGCCTCCATCAGGCTTCCAATCAAACTGAAGATACAAACCAATCATCAAAAGTTCCAACCATTATAGAATTGCTTGTGGTGAACAGAGGAAAAAAAAGGGCAGGCATAAAAATATAAACTTGTTTTTTTTTTTCCTTACTAGACTTACATGTAGTGGCTGCTCACCCATTGCAGAACAGATATCTGCAAGTTCTGCTATAGACTCAGCTATTTCTTGTTGCAGCTGTGCTCTACACTTCTTGGCTACATCTACTTTTCTCCTATATGCCTCCAGACACTTCTGTTCAATTTCAAGCAGCATCGTATTCCTATTGACTTCAGGCTCTCCAACCTCATCCCATATTTTCTAATCGCAACAATAACCAAACGAAAATAAATTCAACATGCTATCAGGAATACCAGATGCATGATTCTATATAACTTATCCTTCAAAATAAATTGAAGAAAACCTGCAATTCATCTAGAAACAATCCACAAGTTGTTTCAATATGCGCAAACTGGTTAACCCGGCGTGTAAACATGGTGAGGCAACCGTCGCTGAAAAGGACAAATTTTCTGGAAGACACCTCTAGGTACCAACATAAAAACAACAAACAAAAAACAAATATCATCAAAAAGTCACATCATAAAAGTATAATTTTATTCCTAATTCTTTAAGCATTAGCAAAACCCTAGATTATGTTCTTGCAGCTTATAATATCAACTATAGTCTCAAAAAGATTCCAGAGATTAGAGATACATACACAGCACAGACACTAAGGGAGAGACGTCAAAACAATTTCTCAAGCATGCTCTGTTTGGTTGGTGAGAAACTAGAAGAAACCCTGTAATGTCACATTCCCAAAATGGATGAACCAAAGATAACTGAACAAATAAATGGCGAAAAATTTAAACAAAAAAAATATATGCAAAAAAAAAAACAATTCAGAATGAACTCTCAGCAAGAATAACCTTCAAAGCCTTGAATGCATGTACTATTTTTTTAAAAAAAAAAAATTGAAAGCAATATCGAGTTCTTATTATTGCTCTGTTTGGTTTGGGAGAAACCGGAAGAAAATGAACGCGATACTCAAATGAGCGAAGTAATGCAGGTAATAGAGGACGAACAACAAAAATATTAAGAACTAGTAGGAAAGTTTCCTTTTTCTTTTCCTCAGTTTTCCAGTCAAGCAAACAGAAAGTGACGATTAAAACGAACCTAATTGTCTGAGATTTTCCAATTATGAGAGTGTGGCCCGGAGGCGGAGAATAGTTTAACTGTGCCGGTAAATCCGTTTCTGATCAGAATGGGTTTATTGGGGTTTTGATGGAAAAAGAAAGTGTAACGCCTTAATTTTGGTTCTTGGAGGGAGGGAAATGGAATGGAACAAAGGGAGCCGTTACGTTGGGGAGAGGAACTGGTGCCTGATCTTGACACGTGGCGTATGGGAGGAGCCCGGATGACGTGTTAAGATCGAGTGGGGGTGAGGGAATCGGGATTATTTTTTGGGAGGGGCTCGGATGGGATGTATTCAAAATTTTGGAATTTAAAAAAGGAAAAATGTCCCAAAATTTCTTCAATTTTGCCCATGTGACGGATGAGTTTTTAATTTTGATAATGTAAAAGTATTGGGTTTTGCTGACAAATAGGTCAATCATTTTTAGTCTTTAATAAAAAAGAATTTGTCACTTTTTATATTGATAAAAATTCACATATTCCCTTAAACTATCAAACAATTGTTAATATCTCTCTAAGGCCAGTAAAAATATAAAAATGACCATAAAATTTTTTTAATAAGACAAAAATACCCTTACAAATTCATTAAATAATAATAATAATTAAATCTAAAAAAAACGATATTTTTTATAATTTTGTGTAATTTTAAATTTGCCAATTGGGTGGTAATTTTTTTTTTTTAAAAAAAAATAATTAATTTTTTTAGTTTTTATTTTTATTTATTTTTAGAATTTTTTATTTTATTTTATTAAGGGTATTTTCGTCATTGAAAATATATTATCAATTGATTGGTAATTTGATGAGGGTATGTAAACTTTTTCCTTTTATATTGTGTACCCCTGACATTAAAAACGTGACACATATACACATTAACTTGCCAGGTAGGCAATTACTCAAAAAATTAAAAAGAAAAAAAAAGGTGGAGATCAATCTCATTGCCACTCTTCACTTAAACACCCCGTTTAAGAATATGCAAAAAGAAATTAAAAATATGAAAATATATTGTGATAAAAATTAACAGAGTTCATGGTGTAAAGTTGTAAACAAATAATGAGAAATTAAGCTCATATCTTCTTCTTCTTCTTTTTGTTTTTTTTTTTTTTTTTTTTTTGTTGTGAACACATTAAACAGGAAAGAACTACAACAAACAATAACAAAAGGCCAAACAACCCAACAAAAAGTAAAGTAAATAAAAATTAAGCTCATACCTTCAATCACTAAGGTGGGTGACATTGGATGGCGTTCTTTATTTTTTTAACTAATTAAAGCAAGTATAAATGATTTTGACCGAGCGAAATTTGAATCTTGATGTTGAATAATCATGCATTGTTAGGTAAGATTAAATGATTGTAATTGGACTTGGTGAGTTTCAATTGATCCCAGGTACTTTCGATTAATCGAACAGATAATCAAGCGTGTGAGTAGGTGAAATCCAACGTACACTTAATGTAGGATGACATGTTTCAATTGATCGAACTAATTTTAAGAACATGTGTGAGAAGTTTTAAAAACATCAAAATCCTACTCTTTCGTTCAAGCAACACCTCCTTCACTTGTCATTTTTCTAATGAAAACGAAGAGAGAGAGAAAGAAGAATAAGAATAAGAAAAAGAAAAGAAAAAGGTGTGAACGTACACGGGTAAGTTCTCTTTAAACTTCGTTTTGATGGTAGGGTTTTGTATTAGTTTATTTGGTTACTGAAAATATATGTTTTGAGTGTGTTAATATTTTTGTTGGTTGGGTTTTGTGTTTGCCGTTATATTGATATATTTGTGTTGTGGTTGAGGTATAATTGTTATTGTAAATTTTGTGTTGTTGTTGTGAATGTTGATGGAGTGCGTTGTGGAACTTGAATGTTCTAAGGCATTGAGATTGTTTTTATTTGTGTTTTGGTTATGTTTTAATGATATTGTTATTATTGGAGAAATTAGGGATTTTGAGGATGTACATTATATTTTGGAGTGTTGTAGTGTTGGTAATGTAAAGTGAGGTATGGAATAGGAGAAAAGTGGCAGGAAAAAAGAAGAAGGGATTTTGGAGTTTTTTTTTTTTTTTTTTTTTTTGTTTTGTTTTGTTTTGTTTTGTTTTGAGAAGACTTGATCAATTGAAATTGGGCATCGATAAATTAAAATTGACCGTCGATCGATCAAACCTGTAAAAAAAAAAGAGAGAGAAAGAGATAAAGAAAATGTAACACGAAATTTGGGGGTAATTGGGTGTCGATTGATCGAAAACGGCACATTACCAGTTAATTGGTTTAAAGATACAACGGGTAACACTTTAAGTTAATCAAAATAATTGACTTAACTTTAGAGGCGTTATAAATGATTATAGAGTCGATACTCCATAAACTCTCTTTCGAGAGAGTAAAGATAATTGCCGAATCTTATTCTATGTGGTTTAAGGTTAGAAGACGAATAATAAAATAAATTTTACTTGAGCGTTCCACCATTTTCAAAGAAAAACATGCCAGAGGACCTATAGGCTTCATTCTTTTGCTTTTGGAGGCCAGATAGCATGAAGCCCTTGAACTCAATTTGCTAAGATTTTTTTGTCACTAAGCTTCATCAAGGACACCTTCCTCGTGTACCAGCAATTATATCCCTCATTGCAATCAAAACTTCTTAGACAATCATCGTGGCTCCGTCTCCTATAGCCCTACGAATGTCTTTGTTTGATCGAGTATAACTGGATAACCACCATCCATGGTAGCTAGTTTCTTGGCCTTTATGCCAGTAAATTATTAGATTGGATTTCAACCTATTTCCATTTTTGTTTTCTTTAGCTTAGTATTCGTTTGATCGGACTACTTGTAAAAATCCCCTTTTTATATTTGATACCTTTGTTTGTAAATTCATGGAATCCATGTGAATCTTTCTACTTGTTAGGTTTATTAGTACTAGCAAATTAAGTGTCCAAACATGTTCAGCTGTAAGTTTTAAGTTTAAAGTTTAAGTCGGTTATAAAGTGCAATTCAAGACTTGGTTGAAATTGAACAACAGAAGTTGTTGATCGCAACCTCTCTCAATGTTCTTTCAATCAAGATAATTTTTAAAGTTTAAATAATGCATCGATTGCAAGTTCGATCAAAGAGAGATGTAATGAGGTCATGAAGATATTTTGAGTTCAAGCTTTAAAATGCCTTGGCTACAATCACGATTAAAGCTCGTTCAATTGACGCTGAACCATGGTGTTTCATAGAATCGCCATTATGCGATCTTTGTGAAATCCTATTTCTCAATTGGTCAAGATCAAGTCTCATTCAATCGAGACAATCATATCTTGGTTAATTTCTTAACTCATGTACTTATAAAATATATGTTTTTTTTTTTTTCATGTCTATATAAGCATCATAAGCCACAACTTTCATAAAACCTAGATGTTGTTTTTCATTGTTCTTAGAGAGGTTTCTAAACATCATTCAACCTTAAAACAATTTAATCATTCTCATTGATTTGTATAAATCAAACCATAGAAAAAACTTTCAGCCACCTAAATTATGAGTTGCAACAAACAAAGTTCGTTCATAAATAAGATTTTTGTAAAGGAAGGCCACAAGTTCCAAACCACTACAGTAAAAGGTGAATGAGCTGTTTGCGAGGGTTGCAAGCTAAGTCAATATTTATGAAAGTTTATAAATTGGGTAATTGTAACACTAAGTCTTCTATAGTAAATTTCTTTAGGATTGGTTGGCTTTTAGCCTTTTAGGGTAATTTTTATTTTAAAGAGTTCTTAAAATTTTTTCACTTAGTTACCTAAATTTTTATGTTAATTTCCTTTATACTTGCTTTGATAATGGTACTGATCCGTAATATTTGGCTTATTTAGTATCAACTTTGTTAATCTAAAATGTTTTAACAACTTGGGCCTAAAATGAAATTTCCACTCCGTATATAATGAAATATTATCTTATCTATATATAAAAATAAAAAGAAAGTATATACTGTTGAAAAGTAGTACGAGCCATCAACCAATAGAATCAACAAATTACCAAAAAGAAAAGAAAAGAAAAAGGAAAAAGAAAGAGACATGACTGCACAATCGGCCACCTTTATATTATCTTCACCGAATAAGAAATAAATTGGCAGGGATATTACTTTTTTTTTTTTTTAAAAAAAATGTCTCTCTCTACTATATATATTTTTTATAAATTTAGTATTAAATTGGTATAGCCTATATATATGAGTCCACAAATTTAATAATAGATTAATTCATCAATTATAAAAAGATGAATGAAAAAAGAATAAAAAATGATTTTTTATCCTTTATCATAAATTAGAAACAAGCTAAAAGATCTTCGCCAGGAATACAAATAGACATATCATGTGCAATTAGGATATGGCTTAGGTGCTGTAAAATTTTTTACAGCACCTATGCTGTAATTAATCCAAGGGTTGAGATTGAATTCATGAGTTTAGAATTCAATCTCAACCCTTAGATAAATTACAGCATAGGTGCTGTAAAAAATTTTACAGCACCTAAACCTCTTCCGTGCAATTACACTAAAGGTCAACTCATCAGTCCAACGCTTTTGGTAAGTCCACGTCACCCGTTGGCCGTTGATCAATTCAAAAACCATTTTGCTTCCTATTAATTATTGTTTAAATCACTTGATCGATTGAATAGAAAAAAAAAAAGAATCACTTGATCGATCACCCACGCCCACGAAGGTCCGATGTCAATGTCAATTTTTTTTTTTGTCAGTATGGTAATGAGGGTTTTTTTTTAATTTAAATAGAAATAAAAAGTGATTAATTGATGTGATATAAATGTAAAATGAAATCAGAATTTTTTTTTTTAAAAAAGTATTTGATAATAACTTTGAAAAATTAAATAGAAACAGAGAAAAGTAGTTGGCAAACAGGGCCTTATCTTCTTTGATACCATCAGTAGTAACGACAATAAAATGGTATTTCTCTTTTGAGTTGACTTGTCGTTTTATGTTGTCTCGCTTTACATTGAACTCCCGTATGTTTTGAACGCCAAAATACTCGCGCAGATGAAAGAATATGATGAGAATTGAGAAGTCTCAAATACATACATACATACATACA
Source organism: Betula pendula (assembly GCA_900184695.1). NCBI lineage: Eukaryota > Viridiplantae > Streptophyta > Magnoliopsida > Fagales > Betulaceae > Betula > Betula pendula. Next base: position 48,535 of record FXXK01000541.1, on the reverse strand, counting down.
TACATATATAATTGTATTTGTTAATAGAAACAGTAAACAAAGAGGACCCACAGAAATTGAAAAAGAAACAAAAAAGAGAAGACGAAGAAGTAGAAAAAGTAGAGAGACAAAAGACAGCAACCCTTCGAAGAAAGAGAAATGTCAGACACAAAGTGAGGAGTCTCACATACATATAATACACACCCGTCTCAGAAAACATACTCACGAGCCTCAAACTCCCTCCTTCCCTCCCTCTCTCTTATCGGTTTTGCACCGTCCTCTCGTCCTTCCCTCCCATGAATCCCAACAAAACAGAAGACCTCCTTTACTCTCACCACCTCAACCCCCATGATCTGGACCCACCACCGCAACACCACCAGATCCTGCAATCCCAGCCGTCCATTCCTCTCGATTCCCAAAACGACCCCGCTTTCTCCCTCCCCGAAATCGTCCTCTTCCGCTCCCCCTCCTCCCCTTCCACCTCATCCTCCTCCTCACCCACCCACTCCTCCTCCGAACCCGACCATGGCGCCGCCACAAACCCGGCTCCGAAGCTCCACATCAGCCCGGAGCCCCACATCTCCTCCCAGTTCTACACCTTCAACCCGGAGTCTCACTCCCTGATGATCCGCTGCCTCCTCGAGCACCGGCTCGCCACCCCAGCCGAGATCCGTGCCGCCACGCCGCGCGCCGTGCTCAAGTCCTGGCGCGCCGTCTGGAAAGACCGCAACGAGGACACCGCCTACCTCACCGCGTGGAAGCGCATCCAGGACAAGCTCTCGGCCCACGTCGACCCGACCACCGGTAACCAATTCCTTTGCTTCAAAAACAATTCTCAGCAATTCGTTTCACACGTTAAACAGTGGCAGGACATAGTCATGACCTTCCACTCCGACACGGACATCAAACACCTAGGGCTTAAGGAGACCATAGAGAGAATTAAGCAGGTCTGGACCGTAGGTGCCAAATTCTACGGCATACCCGAGAGTTACATTAGGGTTTGTGTCGCCGCATGCCCAGTGTGCTCCGCTGCATCATCGGGAGGGTGCTCCGGGGCTGCCGCTGCGCGGACTAAGAGGCGTAGGTTTGAGTACACTGAGTCCTTTGACGTGCCGGCCAAGGAAGTGCCCAATAGGCTTCAGCAATTGGCTGCCAAACATAAGGTTGTGCTCTGCATTAGGCAGAAGTATATTAGGTATAAGCCGTTTATGGCGGAGGTGAAGGACTATGCTTGTCATAGGGCGGGCGAGCCTGCTGCAAAGAAGTCGAAGATTTTGAAGAGGGAGCCTTATGCCTCGAAGCGATGCGGGTGTGGGTTTAGGATTAGGGCTATTGTGCCAATTGCAAATTATAATGAGAAGGATAAGAGTTTTGTGTATCAGGAAGAGGGGGTGGCAGTGTTTAAGTTGTATGCGGTGCATACGGGGCATGAGCCAGGGCCGTTGGATGGGAATGCTAGGATTATGCATCGGGTTGTGGGGCATAAAGGTGCCTTTTTGATGGACCAGGATACGGCGGTGTATGGGGTGAGTGAGGAATTGGAGAATGACGGGTTTGGGTTGTTGGGGAAGGACGACGGTGATTTGCAGCTTTCAGTTTTGCAGCAGGTGCAGGAATTGAGAGCTGAGGTTGGGTTGCTAGAAGGCAAAGTTGCCAAATTCCCACATGAGTTATTGGGTTTGGTGTCTCGAGAATTGTGTGAGATTGTGAATAAAGTTAGGAGTGTAGGGGAAGATAGTTTGAAGGCAATGGGGATGATCTCTCACAAGCCGCATTCAGATGATGTGTTGGTTGGGGAGAATGATTTGGCGCATTGGGGTGATCATCACCATGAACGAATATATGGGGATGGCAAGGACACAGATTTGATTGAGGATGATGAAGACAGTTTTGGGCGGAGTCTTGGCGATGTTGTTCCATGGGACCAAATGAGGGAAGATTGTAGGAGTCAGAAGGATCTATTAACCGACCCTTGTAAGCCCGAAAAGTGGTTGAAATGCAGTGACTTTGACGAGAAAAGCATTCTTGACTGTGAAGATACTAAACTAACCAAGCCCATTAGACATGATGAGGCCATAGTTGCAGATGTAGGTCTTGTTGGTATACAGGTTGATAGTTTCTACCAAGAGAATCCTAAATGGTATGATTCTCCTTGTGGGTTGGACACCGGTGCAGATTGCGAGGATAGTGGATTCAGGCATGGCGAGATTGTGTAGATTCCTCAACGGCATGGTTAATCTACTCTTCCGTAGTCATGGATTTTTATTGTAGCCATTCATCCCTTCTCATAGTTGGAAGTGGGTTGTACATTAATGTATACAGAAGAACTTGAGCCGCTCACGTGCTTTTGAGGTGTGTTTGCTCGTGTGGTTCTGTAAAGGATTGCCCAATTGGGCTCCTCTGCACATATGTGTTTTTTTAACTATCTGTTAACAATGTTCTTGGCCTCCAGAATTTTTAGCTTGGTTTTCTTTATAATGCACATTGGAGACTGTTTCAGTCTTTTTTTCTTCTTTCAAATTCTTTTATGTATTATATGTGTAGTCTTGCTTCCACTATTACTGTGGCATGATGAGATATACGGAACTTATTCGTCATGATGTGGATGTATCTTGTGTTTCTCTTGTATATGCATCTCTGTAAGCCTCTTTTTTCTGAATGCTCGGTAGCCAATCACTTTATAGTTTATCCATCACCTGGCTGTGGTGCTTTACAAACAGTTACTGCTGGTTAGGTTCGTGCTATTTGTTCTAAGGGTTGTCCTGGATCTAATAAGTTGGTAGTCCTTCTAAAACTTCCTTGCAGTACTATCATACTTTTCTTACCTGTTTCAACAGATATGATAAATCTTAAGGGACTTTGTGCTTTTGTATGCAAAGCTTCACATCTTTTTCTTTTGGGGATTATTCTGCTTGCTTTTGACGGTCTTTTCTGTACTGTTGGGAGTGCCAGCAAATGCTTTTGGGTGGTCATTAAGTGATATCAAAGTTTATATGAACTACTCTTTCACTTTCACCCTTTATTATGCATTGAAAATCTGTGGGTACTTTCAGCCCTTGATCGTCGACTTCTAGGTTTAATGGTTATGTTGCTGTGCCCGCTAATAGAGAATTATAATTTTAAGTTCTACCAGGGCCTACTGACCAAGTTAGGAGGTGATAACTGCAGGAGTGTGTTTTTCTGTATCTTTTCTTTGATTACACGAGTGAAAAAAAAAAGTTTCCTTCTCTAATCTTCCTTAATGGAAGCTTTTCTTCTCTCTTTGAACTTTTATCTATCAACATTTTACACTCACTTGTGTTGGAAAATAAATTTTTATTGAACTAGCTGGTGGAGAAACATCCTCTATACAGTGTTGAGTAAGGATACTACTTGCAATCGATCAATTCTACTATCAGCCTCAGTTTAATAATAAAAAAAAAAAAAAAAATTGTGCATGTGATAAGTGTGTATACAGTTACAACTCAGTATATAGGTGATGGTGCAACCATTGTTGGATTTTAAAATCCGAGAAGTTAAGAAGTACTTGTCATTAGATTTTTTTTGGCATCTTGTTTGATTTGATTTTTTTATTTTTGGTTTGGTAGGGGGGGGGGGGTTGTTGGGAAGGGAGGCAAGGGGCTACAATGGTGAAATTGTTCTGACCTCCTTTGCAAAAGGCAAGGAGTAGTTTCATGTAATTGAAAATATGGATAGTGTTGTTTGAATGTCTATTGATTAACAATTATTATAAGTTATTTATCTGTTGTAAGCTTTCCTATTGTGCATAAAAAGGGATTTAATATGAAATTTAATTTTAAAGAACTTGCAGAATTAGACCCCAGATCTGTGTGACGGTCACCGCGGATCTGTTTGGCAGCTTACACGGGTGGTGGCGGCCACCTGTGGAGGCTAGCTCCAGCAGACTCAATTTTTTTTTTTTTTGGTTTATTTTATTTTTTGAAGACACTTCTCCATTTTTTGCTTTTCAAAGACACTTCTTAATTTACCAACCAAATTTTCTTTTGTGGATCCTACAGATAACACATTTTCAAATGTGGCGCCTGCCAAAATAATTCTCAATTTGCACTTTTTCCATTGCTCTTTTGAAAACCCAAAACCTTACTTTCCTGCCTCAAGAGTCTAAAGTGTGACTTGGGTATTGTGTATCTTTAGAGAACTTAAAGATATCATACATATGTGTGGGTGGGGTGGGTGATACGAGTTCATCATTGCTTGTCACAAGTTTTTAATTTAAAATTTGTTTGGACCATGAACAATTTTCTGCACAACATTTTGCAAACAATGAATAATTTTGATCAAGAAGTAGAATAGACTCTCAAGTATATCAGTCTGTTGCATATGATTACTGTCATATCCCTGATTCAAGTGTATATCATTTTTAATTTGTAGAGCAATCATGATGAGCATGGTGTGATCGGTTGCTTGTGAGAAGAGGAAATTTGACTCTTCCACCTTTATTTTTTGCTTTGTTATTATCATTTATCTATTTGCAGATAGGTATATGCATATGTATTCTATAAACATTACTTTCTGGAGATTCTATTGTTATATCCGCGGAAGAATGGAGATGCATACACTATGCATAAGAGACATTTTACACCTATTTCTTGTTATGGTTTTCAGAAGATTACTTATATGCTCTCCTTGAGACTTGCAATAAGATTGGTACCTTTGAGAGTTCATTGTAACAGATATATTTAACAACTTCAAAGGCTTTGTGCCAAGGCTTTGCCTGAAGTTTGGATTCTGGATTGTACCACCATGAGATTGAGTGGTGAGCCCACACTTCAAATTCTACCTCTCCTTATCGCTTTCTTAGGTGTCCTCAAGCTACCATTGATGCCTCCCAATGTTGCATTGTGCATAAGAGACCCTCACACTAGGCTGGTGACTATCTTCAAGAAGTCTTGAGGTCCCTTATTGGAAATTATTTCTTCCACGTATAATTGTTGATTTTGCACATATCGTGGATTACTTGTGTGCGGTTTCTCTGCTTTGAAAGTCATTCCATCTGGCAAAAGACACTGCAAACTGCAAGCACCATAAAGTTAAGAGTGCAGCATCATACTCTCAACAAAAGGTGCATATATTCTTTTATATGTCTACTCAAATTTATATAAATGGTAACGATGTGCTCCTTTAAGGCTTAAATTTCATATAATTTCTGTTTATCTACTACAATTTCGTGTATCTTGTGTTCTTTGATCTTCAGTCAATATGCTTTGTCATTTCCTAAACATTTTTTTGTTAGTTCTTAACTTAATCATTATGCCATAAGGTTTCTTGAATTCTTCTGATATCTCTGAAATTTTTGTACTTTATCTTCCATTTTCACCCTTCCTGTGTTTTAGACAAGGGTTTTGCTACTTTATGTCCTGGCAAATCATGCTGACTAGTCTAACCCAAAAAAGAAAAAAGGTCATGCTGACTATATTTGGCGACAGAAAGTTAGTGATACAGGAGAAATGGGATCCTAATTTTTCAAGTCTTTGTACAAAGTTATGGAATTTATAGCAATTTCAACATACTTTTTTCCCTATGAATGCAGGCTATGCAGCTGCTGTCTTTTGCCAAAGAACATTCGTGGCTTGCATTTTTTTTCTTTCCCTTTTTACTGTACAATTAATTGTTAGACTGTTTGGTGTCAATAATGTATTTTAATACAATACCAAGTGAAACATGATATCATCTGTAAGTTTTGCCTGTAAGTTTCTTGTTGCTGATGAAAGACGAGTAATTTATGTTTTTTTATGCAGAATCTATACAGTGAACATTTACTACGTCGTATGCCTAGATTTTGTAGTCTTGCTATGTTTTTCAACCCATATCTGTGTCAAATTGTAGATATTTTAGCTCTGGAATGATGTAATGTGGAGCTATAAGAAATCGTCAAATGGCACAGAAGCTTGTTTATAGCAATACAGTAGTGATTGACTGAAAAATGTTTTATTTGTATCATATAGTGATACCCAGAAACCAAAGTAGTGTATTAATTTCATATTGAACAGGTGTAGGTTACACTTCATCTTAGATCATGATGAGATTGCTTCTTGTATCAATTGCCTTCTTAAGTTGGCCAGGGGCCTCAAGCAAAGACTTGGTGTTTGTTGCATGGTTCATGTGGGACACCACATAACATGGATTAGGCATATGAATTTATGTGGACTATTCCTACACTTGGTCACATGACCAATAGGTGCCTCTGAAAGGTTGGTCAAGCATCTAGCTTGTCAGGAGTGTGTTTGTTTAGTTCTTGTTTTTCTTTTTTTTGGTGTGTTGGGGGGGGGGGGGGGGCATTGTAAGTAGTTCATTAACAAGCTTACTTGAGCTGTTACAATACCTTTTTTGGATGTGGCTGGTGTGACCTTTATATATCATACTACCGATCAGTTCCCAAACTTTGGGGTCAGATCTGTCAAGAAATACTCATTCCTGACTCATGTTCTGAAGTCTATGCTGTATAAAATGTAGCTTATGGTGCCAAAGGCTTCAGAGTTCTTTTTGCCCTGCCAAAGCTATTCATGGTCCCATGACTAAGTTGTAACTACAAACAGTTGTTAAATAATGATTGCATCTTTAGGATTTAGTCTAATATGATGTTAATTTAGTAATGGGATACTGTTAGAACCTATATTCACTAGGCTCTTGGTTTTGGTCATGATTCATCTGCTAATGCAATCCTGACCATTTGATGTCATCATATTTAAGAGAATGAAGTTAACTAATTTGGGTTTCTAATGTGGCTATTTGGCAGTCAAGCTGGTCGTGGATTTGCCATCAACTGTAATCTAGCTTAATCGAGCTCGTTCTTATCTGTTGTTTCAAGGAAGCAGCCTGTTTCTATCTGATGAACCACTGCCATCATTTTCTGTAATTTTATGAGGTATCTCATATCTGTCTTTTGTTTTTCTTCATTGGACATCTTGGTTCTAATGCAAATGCTGATTAGTAGCTTGATAAAACCTGCAGTACCGTTTATTGTCAATGCTTATAAATTCTTAGGAAGCAACTGAAGAAATCCGCAGAAGCATTTATGAATTACTCTTTAGCTCTTAAAACTTGTTCCAGTTCTGGAATGGGTATGTTTTGACACTACTACCTGGAAGCATACAGATACGTTTAGCTTTTTTCTTTTTCTAACTATATTCTTTCTATGAGCATGGGTCGTGAAAGGAAACCATTTTTTGTGTGTTAGGGTACTGCTTTGCCTACAAGAAGTACTCTGTTGTAATGTGAATCTCGTCAGTACCAATGTGAATTTAAAATAAGTTGGATAATTTACTCTGGTCTCTGGAAGATTCTTGTAATGGTCCAACACTAATACTTATGATCTACTTTGCTCTTCATGGGTTACGTATTAAAGTTTAGCTGCATTTATACTAGAAAATGAGCATTGATCGGGGTTATTAGATAAGACAAAACCAAAAATATTGGAGAGGATTGAGTAAACCCAATGACAATCACAAAGGGCTATGTATGAAAAACTAGTGCAAGGTGTTGGGAGTTAGCGCACATGCTTCTCCGCCATGTTAAACTATTCCAATTGAGCTGCTTGAATGCTCACCAGTAGTCTGTCATCCTAACAGCTTCTATATTTTAACATGCAGCTTAGGACCTATGAAGTGGGGTCTTTCTAATTCCATGCTTTTCTGCATTACTTTCTTAGGTTATTTGCTGATAATGTATTTTAGCTCTAATGGTGCTTGTTTTATTCACCCAAACTTTGTCATAATGGGTTGTGATTGAATCAAAGATGACAGCATGATGTGAGACTCAATTATTTGATCCAGGGATAATTTGTTGGATGCAATCGACATGGCATCTTCAGCTAAAACAAGTGTCTGAACTATAGCAGGGAAGCTGTTGTGGGTTGAAGGAAATTTTGGTAGTGTTATAGCCTGTTTCAGCTAGTAAAAAAAGTAATACCTTGTTTTATCCTATGTGGCTTGATATTATTGCACCTGTCTTTTACCAGAATAGGATTTTATTGTCTTCACTGTGAAATGATGAAATGATAGTCTTACTCTACATTGACATAGAAATTTATATTTCCATGCGTGCCATTCAGCATTTAGTGAAGTGCATGCAGCTAACAAATGAACAGCTAATGTTTAAATGTCGCTGTTAATATTTCGTAGACACTTTGTATTCCAAGATTCGGCTAAGCATTGTGTCGTATTTTCCTCACACTCAACACTCTACACTGAGATTATGTTTAATTTTTACTGAAAATATAAATAAAAACTTCGATAAATTAGTACACCATTTTTTTAAGGAAAAATATAAATTTACTCGGTGAGTAATCGCTCCATTTCAATTTACTCCCTAGGTTTTTAAATCCGCTTTGCCTGACTCCTATTCTGCCAGCTATGCCCTTGATACACCCTGCAATTTTTACTTGATTTCCTTTTGTATCTGTTTGTTCAATTAATTCAATAGCCTCTTTTTCATTGCTTTTTGGTAGGTCCAATGATTTAATTCACGGGCGAGGTCTCTGGTTCAACATGAGCTCTGGAACAGATTGTTTTGGATAGCAATCTTAGGAGTAAGAAGTGCATCCGCCTGCCAGACAAGTTTGCCCGCTACCTTAACTATTCTGCCATGAGCAAGCAGTCTGAGCTTCCATACCCAGAAGGCCAAGAAGTCACTATCATTTTATCCAATCATGCTCCTATTGAGAATATGCCTTACTGGCCGACGGATAACGATGGCATAATGCCAAGAGCCATTGGTTTATTTGTCCATCAAATCAAATTAGCAAAAGGTGTGTGTTCATGAGATTCTTGCCAATATCCACGTTAGACTCAACTGATTGTGCCTCCCGTTTTGTTTACTCCACTTGAAGAGAGTCCCTAGCGTACTAGACTTTCAAAAAGGGAATGCTACTGATACTTGAAAGACTCATCCTCTTGCAGAAGCTTGATTGGGCTCAGCAACACCGATGCGGGCATTCGGTTGAACCGTTCATCCCTCGGTTGAAGCGGAATCCCCTTGTTGGGGCTATGGTAACTGGTCCAACCGCTCATCTTTTTGAATTTCGTCTACAATATCGAGGCCAGTTTTGTTGAATCGACCCTTCTGCTAGTTGGGGCTAAAACTCTCGAAATTAGAAATGCTAAAATAAAGAATAACACTTGATTTTATTAGAAGTGCCCAAAAAATGTCATATTCGTAAAGTAGAAACATAGATGGATCCTCAAACACGTCTAAATCCTTGCCTGAGAACATCTTGTTAGCCTCATCCCACGATGGAAAAAGAGAGGATAAAGAGTCCAACAATGAGTTTTTTAATAATTTTATTACAAAAAATTAAAATTTGAAAAAAAAAAACCAAATAATGAAATTACCTAATGGGGGCGGCGGCCACCCCTAACGGAGGGGTCTCTTTATGTTGCTTTCGTGTTTTGTCTTTTACAGGTGATGTAACAACAAAGTTTCGTGAGCAAAGCCAGATGGTTTAACACAATACAATCAGACAGAGTGTAAGTTTTTTTTTTTATTAAAAAAATTGACTTTTAAGAAGCGGGTTTTAGTTGAGAAAGAAAATGTCTGTTCTACCCCCATAAAGTTTCTAAAAGTACTGTTATGTTCTTTTTTTTTTTTTTTTTTAAAAAAAAAGTTAAGAACCTTTCTTTCTGTTAAAGAAAAATAAAAAAGTAAAAAAAAAAGAAAAAAGGAAGGGTCAGCAAACCCACAGCATGTCGTGGGTCTTTGAAGACCCACAACTTAATTTTTGCCTTTTTTTTTCTCGAAATTTTTCTGTCCGTAAGGATTTAACAGAATTTTAATTGAGTGAGTGATTAAAAGAGGCTGATAAATCAAAACTTCATATTGCAAATTTTAAGTTTTTAGGGGGAAATTGGAAAGTGCGTGATAGTTTAAGAGATAAGTGATTTTTTTTATTTTTTTTTAATTTTTATTTTTATTTTTTATCTTAGGATGAAAAAAAAAAAATTAAAAAATTTAGATAGAGTAATGAAAGTGATAGCTAAAATAAAGAGTGAGATGTAAGTGTTTTGAAAAAGCTGATAATTAAAAAAAAAAATTTCTTTAACTAAAGAATTGTTAGCCAGATGTAAATGTCCTAAAAGCCAGATTTAGAAACTATATATATAAGTAAATTAAAAATCACGCAATTACTAGGAGTAATTTTACATTTTTCATTTTGTTAATGTCAGTGAAATTTATAACCTTGATGATTCTTATTGGAAGATGTATAGCCCTTTATCTTTTCTTTTTTTTTTTTTTTTAAAATTTATTTATTTATTTTTTTAAAAAAGAACCTTTATCAAAATGGACAAAAATTAGCTACAAACTAGTTTGTAGCAATTAGTTACAAATCAGTCTAATAAATGACATTTGTTCCTTAGCATATGAAAAATACATGTTTTTTTAATAGCATGTGCTTCTTACATGTTTTTTTTAATAGTATTAATAAGAAACATGTGTTTTTCACATGTTAAGGGACACATGTCATTTTATTAGACTGGTTTGTAGTTAATTGCTACAAACCAGTTTGTAGCTAATTTCTGTCCTATCAAAATAGGGATTACACGTGTGCCAATTTCTGGAGCCTGTTTAGGCCATCAAATTTCATGGCTTTTGGGTCAGTGGGATAACCAACTAAACCAGACCCTGGAGAATTAATAGACCAATTGGTCTGGACCTATTTTGCTCAACCCCCAGAGGCCCATATACAGGCATGACGGCTTAGAAGCAAGCAGAATTCAGAGAGGGGCTTATTGTTTCTTTTAGAAGATATCCTCAGGCAAGGCCCATTTATTTGGCATTTGCATAATTGTTCCCATTTTTGCTCTTTACGTGTTGGGCCAGAAGAAAATAAATGAAATTTTAAGAACATTATGGTTAGCAATTGCCAGAAGATAGGGATCCGATAAAAACTTCTTTTGAGCAATGGGTCAAAGCGGATCATTTCTCAAGAACAATAGCTAAAGGGGACGAAACAAAAAACAAAAAAAAAAAACACAAAAAAAAAAAAAAAAACTACTAAAGGGGACTACCACTTGGTACAATATGGGGGGTCAAAAAGCAGATATAGGGTCAAAAAGCAGATATAAATGTAGATATTTATAGAGAATATAACCCCAGTCTGGTCTACTACTCACAGGCTCAAAGCCTAGAACCGGAAGGGAGAAGTCAGAATTCCTGGGCTTGAAGAATTACCAAAGGTAAAAATAGGGCTAAATCACATCTAAAAAAAAAAAACAAAGGAGAAATAATACATAAAACACTCGGCTCAATTATGGATGGGAATTCTTTGTTCTTAGGTGCCGTTTGAATTTCACACAAATTTGGATAGTTTGAACAGCCTTAAAAAGAGGGTTGCAAAAATGACCTGTCACCAACAGTCCAAGATGTAGGAGATTAAATTTTTTAATAATTTATTGTTTGAATTTCTAGCGAAAGAACTTCTAAGTGACTCATTTATCCGAAGAGAGGGGTGGGTTGTGCAAATATTCTCTTACATTTAATGTCTAAATTGCTAATAATTCAAACAACAAAATTATCAAAAATTTTTATCCAAATATAAGACCTATTTGCAACAAATAAGCCCTACGACCATCTCTCCCCTCTGTTGGCAAGAAATTTCAATCCCAATATCCCAATAATGGTGGGTATCAACTGGGGTACTATGTTGATAAGTCATTTTCGAAGACAGCAAAAAGGGCTCTCAAGTTAGTAATTAGAAAACTTTGTTGCATGCTTTTTGTACCAAAGAAAGCCATCTCTTACTATTAGCAGGTTGAGGCCTGGGCGTAGCCCGTGGAAATGGGTACATTATTGTGTACAGATCGATGTGACACAGTCTAGGACTAGTACGTACTGTCTACTGATGACTAGAAAAGACAAGAGTTGAGTCTTTTCTTTTGCTGGCAGGCTTTGTGAAGTACAACCCAATCAATAGGTCAGCCAATATGGTCCCCGAGCCAGTTGTTCTAACCAGTCCCCAGAATCCAGATAGTCCAAGTACCACTCTACCCACATCCTACTCCACTAGCTGCTGCAGGTTTTACTAACAACTTATCACTTTATATCCTATAATTCAATTTTGATAAAAAAAAAAAATGTTAAAATATTTAATCAAATTCTTCTTTCATCTTTCTAAATATTATTATCACCATTAAATTTATGAATTTGTATAAATTTCATGTGCAAGATTCATTCATTCAATTGTGATAATGATATTTAAAAAAATAGAAAAAGAATTGGATATATATTATAGCATTTTTCGATAAATTAGATATAATTTCTTTTGCTGCTGTATAGACTTTATGATACATACTTTTGGTTGAATTCATTTTGAAATATAGGAAGAGTGTCAAAAGCTTATATACATTTAGTTAATATTGTATTTAAGTTATCACACTTTGTATTTGATGTTCATAACAACCTATTCTATCGACACTGACATGATAATAACTATTTCTTTTTTAGCAAATTCACTAATCTATCAATATTCAATGACTTAACATTATACTTATACATAATACTAACTATCAAAACATTTTAATCCAGCATATAAGATGTCCCCTTTGTGACTCAACCACGAACCCATTCAATCCCATACTAAGATGAGTTACTTTTGATCTCACATTCAATACAAACTCTTGATATAACTTGTTATTGAAAATCGACTTGCAAGAAGAGAGTGCTTAAAAACTTTGTTAAGTTTGGATAGAGCTCACAATTTAATGTACTAGAGTGTGTTGTATTCTTTGTTGGTTAATAGAAATTCCTTAATAAAAATAAATCAGACAGTCTCTGAATTCTGAAATGTGGAACTTGGTTAACTACAAATCTCGTACTTGAGCTTTACAAAAAATATTCGAAGTTGAAGAAGTAGCCCAAGTTCCTTAATTTGGTCATGACTTCCAGTGGATCCCAAAACACCATGCATGCACCAACATTAATGCCAATAAAACATACAATAATAGATCGAGAAGCTAATTAAAATTAATTTTAGTGAGGACTTGAAGCCCGGAATCTTACTCCAGGCAAGTACCTAGAGATGATTTCCCGAGCCAATGCTTGGACATCATCAACATCGTCAAGTTGATCTTGATCATCCACCGGATTGAAATAACTCGCTAATTCTGCTGATGTTGGTTGTTGTTGCAGAGGATCAAACTGCATGGACAAGTTATAGTTGGATGATGATGCCAAATCTGACGTGGAATGCTGATTTGTAGGTGATGAGCTCTGAGATTGATGTACACCTGGCAGCGGAGGAAGGCGCTGCAGTGCACCAAGACGGGCCTGCACGTACGCTAACTCTGCCTGCAAATTCACTACCTACAAACCATAACAAAATTTATTTCCACTATGCCTCCAATATTATATGCTGCTACTATATTTTTGTCCCAGCCAGTAAGGGAGGAAAACTGAAGAACATACTGTACATACCTTTTTATTTGCTAGATAAAAATCATAATATAGTAAGTAGCAAGCAAATTAAATCACAAAGGGAACAAATATATGAGACCACAAGGTTCATTTTCAAAAAAATAAAAAAAATTTAAAAGCGAGTGACGATACTCTTCACATTTATTTCATATTGGTTGACGTGACGTTGATTTTACATTACTCTTTAAAAGCATATAGCTATAATGTAATCTTATTCAAATATGTAGACTTTGAGAGAGAGAGGGGAGAGGGAACATAAAGTAGTCAACTCTACCTAATATACAAGAGGGTAATGGAATTGTACCAAATTAAAGAAAAAGAAGAGTGATGGTGCTAGCTTATCTTCCCTATGGGCCATAAAATGGAAACAAAAGGTAAAGAAAACAGTAACAATAATAATAATAAATAATTGTTCTAATTTCATCAGATCACTCACTGCACGAGTGGCCATACTACCGTACATAGGCAATAGACAGCATTCTGAATTCTTGAAAGGTTATGTTTACAAGCTAAAGGTTGTTATCATCATATCACGCATAAGATTATGCAACCTCAATCATTACCAATAATGCTTGACATATAAACAAAAAGATTATGATAGATCTTTACAGGTAACAACTCCAATATATAGCATGTGATTAAAATAACTGTTTTTCTACCCAAAAAAAAAAAATTGTATAGTATATTAATTTAATTACCAAATTGAAACTATAGCAACATATGGTAGAGTGCTTAATTCATTTCATGCCAGAAAAAAAAAAAAAGTTATGGTTCGCCATCACCCATGCAATGAAATATTTTGTTTATTAATTTTATATATAGATAATAGATAACTTTTTAGTGGAAGATCACGGATCCATTATTAAGATTATTACTATATATAAATACTGAGAGGGAAAGTCAAAACACAAATATTTGTATATTTCTCGAGCTGCTAAGTTTTGCTTGGTAGCTTCGGCAAGCAACAAGACCCCGTAGTCATCCACCCAGGTCACGGCGGCTGCCACCTCTCTCTCTCTCTCTCTCTCTCACAATAGTGCAAGTTCATGAATTTCACAAGTTTTTTTTTCTTTCTAAAACTAAAAATAGTTACACACAAGAAAAAAAAAAACCTACTATTATCTCTCTCTTCATAACTGCAAGTTAGCATGGATTTCACGCAAATTTTTTTTTTTGATTGAAAATTCCAAGAATGCTTGCACCTCAAAACTAAGAAACCCTACCGATTAATCAGTCTCCTTTGTTTGGACACTTGAATATGTGCAGTACTGTGCATGCTTAAAACACCTTGAAAACAAAACCCTACATCGGCGCACGTCAGCATGTCGATCATAGAAAATGCACCTAAGACTGACAAACGTGTCAAACAAACAGTCTTTATAAATAGTCTTAATTATAAGTGTGAAAACCTTGACCAACTCTGATTACAATATACACTTATAGTGCAATTTGTCGAAACAATTGCACAAAAAAGTATACGCTTCGCCGTGATTGCCTTGTCTACCAATTTACCATCCTTTGAGAAAAACAAAACAAAGCAAAACTGACATTAATTCAAAATCTTCTAAAGCAAGAAACTAGCCCCTGTCATGGGTTACTAGTCTGCACATGCCCGAAACCTTGACCCATTCCTACTTTGAATATATTAATTTCCCTTAAGGAGATGGAAAAAAAGAAAAAAAAAATCCAACTATCAACCATAATGCGTGAAATTATTTTAAGAAAAAAAGAAAAGAAATGAAGCACTAATTAAAAACCAAACTACCATAATTAATCTCCAAAACGGAATGAAAAGGGTTGCTGACCTGCTGTTGGAGGGTAAAGATGTGACCGACACAGCCGTAGACGGGGTCTCTAACCCTAGAGAGAGCCTCGTAGCAAAGAGTGACGACGGCATCGAGGCGCTTGTGTGCCGGAATGCGCAAGAGAAGCTTGGAGGCATTGCTAGCGCCAAACACCTTGTGCACGGCAGCGAAGTGAGCGGTGCCTTGCTCCGAGTCAAAATAGGGCGCAAATATGCAGCCGCTTACGCACTTGCGCCTAAGGAACTTGCAGGCGCCACAAGGCCCACCTCCGTTGCTTGCACTCATTACGATCTCCCTTTCTCTCCCTTTACACAGAAATTAGCTTCTTTCTCAGTTTAAGTTTTGTGGGGTAGAGAGATCAGAGAGATAGAAAGAGAGAGACGGGTATTTAGAGAGAAAAAAAGGGGGGTATTTATTTTTTATTTTTTAATAAAGAAATGCTATTTAGGAGAGTACTATATGATTAACATATAATTAAGATAACGTGACAGTAAATATTATTCTTGACACACTCTGCCGTGGGGAAAATTTTGCTATTTATGATTTAAGTAAGAGCATCTCCAGCAATGATAGCCAAAATAGCTATTAAAAAAATACAAATATCTATTTTAGCTACTCATTTTTCTATACACACTCCAACAGATTATCTATCTATTTTCTTTAAATATTGTTTTGTGTTGAAGAGTGTGAAAGAAAGAGGTGGAGAGAGAGAGAGAAAGAAAGAGAGAGAGGGAGAGAAAATAATAAAAAATTGTTTGTAGTGTGGAATAGTGAATAGACTTCTGCCTATTCACTGTTCATTCTATAATCAAAATCAACAAATTGCCTACTCTGCTGGAGGAAAAAAAAAGAGAATAATAGTTAAATTGACTATTTTAGAGCATTTACCTACTCTGTTGGAGATGCTCTAAGATCACAATTAAATAAGTCATAGACGATATTTAGTTGGAAAAAAATTCAAGCTGTATATGTGATGTTTTGTTAAAGAAATCTGCTTTATTTTCTTGATCTATAAATGAAATCTGCTTTAGGAGAGTACTATATATATATATATATATATATATATATATATATATAGTAGATTATTATATGACTAGATGATATAACAATAAAAATTAATCTTTATTTTTTATTTTAATTTTAATTGTCACATCATTAAATTATATACCGTCGTATAAAAATTTACTAAGTAACATTATTTCTAATATAATATGGAAGCTTTGGTGGTGGGTCATGTATAGTTTTTCCAATTTTCTTTTGGTTGTGTCTATTTTTCTGATATATAAAAAATTGATCAAGTGTGGGTGGTGAATTTTGTTCAAACTTTAAAGCCACGCAAGTAGGGGAGAGAGGGCAATTGGGGAGCAGCTTGCGTGAAGCAAACATACATGCGGTGACAGTAGTATCGATCAACTTCCAACGGCCGCAGTTGAGGCCACGTGCGAATCCCATCCCACGTGGGACAAACATCCTATCTATCTTTCTTTTCCATCCATCCCATTCTCTTGTCATTTCTAGTTGAGCTAAGGTTTGTGTCAGAGGGCGTACTGTTATAGGTGATCTATTGCTAAAGGGTATGGCCCCTGCTTCTTGGTTTTCACCTACTAATTATATGTGAAGTGAAGTGAAGTGCATGCAGTAAATTAGTAATACCTTCCACACTCCATTGCTTCTGTGTACAGCTCCTGCTTTACGCTTTGGATTAAAAGTTGCACCAGTACTTCAAACCAGTTGTTTTTCCAAATCCGGGACTTTGATTGCAAACTTCAATTAACTCCCTTCACGTACCAAAATGGCAAATCTAAGATAAAAGTTGCCTCTTCGCATTTTTGGGATTCAACAATAATAACTCATTTCTATAAAACTGAACAAAACCGGTTTAATAAAGTGAGGAGTACAAGATATTAAAAAAAAGAGTAAATATATTTATCAATTTTCATATCTATTATTTTATGTCAATTAAAAGTGATAGTGACTTTTCTAATCATCATTGAATTTATGATAGATCATTATTAACTTTTAATCTAATTATGATTTTAAAAATCACATCAATTTTAGTTGACACAAGATAAACATAGAGATTGACATGTATCATTATTCATTAAAAAAAAAAGTAATTATATATTTCAACTTTATGTATACCTTATGTCAACTAAAATTGATGTGACTTTTAAAATCACCATTAAATTTATGATCGATCATTATTGACTTTTGATTTAATAGTAATTTTAAACGCCAAATCAATTTAATTGATACAAGATAGACATGAAGTGACATGTATCATTACTCTTAAAAAAAATATATGCTTCTCACATGCTAGTTTGTAGTTAATTTATGTCAAATAATAATTTACCGATTTCATTTATTTATATAAGATGTTTGTGGTTTATAAAATGGAAAGAAGATACAAAATTTATTTTGGTGGATTTCGATTTTCCTTCTTGGGATGTGCTAGCCGTTGCTTGAGGGTGTGTTTTCTTGTTGAAATGATGATGAGAGCCCTCTGGTTGAAAAGAATCCCTAATTGCAACATGAAAGTTCACTTTGATGCCTCCCAAAGGTGGTGGGGTCCAAGGAGGGTCCATGGAATTGGAGAATAAAGTTCCAAGCAATGAGATGATCTCCTGGCTGGTTTGGGTGACTTTTGAGCAAGATGAATTGCATTTGGATCGATTTTATCATGAACGACTTTATTCTTAGTGTGCCAACTTAAATCAAAAGCATTAATGGCAAATAGTTGAAAATGATGACAAGAACCCTCTTCAATCTTAAGAGAGGCTGAAGGCCGATTGATATTTTTTTTAATCCAATCTGCAATAGCTAGACCCTTGAGCTTAAGGGTGTCTAAGGGCCAAGGAGAGAGTGTAACGCTTTAAGAAAAAATTAATTGATAATTATTTCTTAGTACGTATTCCCGTCGAATTCCCCCAAAGAATAAGATCAAAGGATCATGAACTCTCATCAAATAGCCTGAAGATTTTACTAATACATTAAACATCCATAATAATATTCATCAAGAGTTATTAGAGCAACTAAGAAAGCACCAAAAGATAAGGGTAAACATTTGTGTCAGTCTCAGACTGACAAGTTTAGGTCTAATCATTAAAGACCAAGTTCATAATAAGTTCCAAAGCCTCAAATAAACAAATCTAACGAATCATCTTTGGGTTACTATAGAATTGATAATACTTCCAAAGAAAACCCAATAAAGTATCATGAAGTGGATTATCAAAGTCATGCTACATTTCTCCCCTTAGGAGTGGATGCAACTCCTTGAAAATGAAACTAACAAGACGGTCCAAAGCTAGCCTCCAATTTGAGTCCCCAAAATCCATCCTAAAGAGATTCAATAACATATAGAATACGAATGTTTTACAGTTAAAACGATAAATTATAAATCTACGACTTAGTGAGTATAGATACACAACATTACATGTTATAATTTTGAGAACCCAATTTAAGTAAAAAGATCATTTAGCTTTTCAATCTTAATATGTAGTATCGTCATCAGTTATAAATATGTGGACGCAATATATATATATATATATAAATGATAAACATGTCATAGTGTACTCCATGTGGTTTATCCAAGTCTTTAACCTCTTACTTGATAAGGTTGACGCTATTCCGAGGGACTTGTAATACAACATCGGTGCCTCGATGTTGCCGCATATAGTCATCGTTAGTGGCCCAACCGAATTTAAATTTCGGGTGATCCACACTACTAACGATGTTGTCTTTGTTACCGCCAATGAAACATGATTGCACTGGTCACCTATAAAACTATGAGATCTAAGACCAAACAGTATAAAAGTAAATCTCTTAACCATATGATTAACTCATATGATAGTAACCTATAGCATTCATCTGTACATGAAGCACTATGTCATACGATGCAATTCATATTGTCTTTTATATGCATGCTTTTATAAATCATCATATCATATCTAACTCATGTTTACATAAAAAAAATCAAAGTTCATTAAGTTCTAAAAAGATATTCTGTGTGATTTGAAAATATGTACATTTATGATATAAAGTAATCATGTTATGAGGAAACTTAAAAATAACGTGTATCTGTGTGAGTTTATTTACCCGGTTCGCAAAACTTCTCCAAAAATCCATTCAAAGAGTCTCCAACCTTGAAATCTAAGAAATAACCATTAATCATAACTTAATCTAAGCTATAACGTCCTAAAACACTATCTAAGGACAAAACTGTCATTCTACTAGACCACCAAACATTCGGTTCTCGACCATAAACTGCCATTACCAACTCATACTATGCCAACCCAATCTAGCCGTAATCTAGTATCCTAATAAGCATGCTAACAATGTACTAAGAAAGAACATAGCATCCAAGCTCAACCATAATCATCCGTTTGTTCTAAATTATACAAAAATTCAATCTAACAATAAACTACTTATAAATTTATGCTTAAGCATATAGATCCATTCTCAAATTTTGTAAACAGAACACGATACTCCTTATATCCCAATATCATATGGTAATTCACACACCAAGATCATCTAACCAACAAAGCAAACATAACTTAATAAGAAAATCAACATATTAACACCATCTATCAAACCATATAACAAATCTATAGGATCTAAAGATCTAGACTAGATAAATGAGAATATAAGTAGAATCAAGCTAGAAACAATAATCTAAGATGAGGTTAAGGAGATAGGCAAAGATGATTACATTTTCTTGAGTGAAAGCTATCAACATCTACCTCCTCTCTTTTACTTTCTTGTTTCTCTCTTACTCAAAGGTAGAATAATAAATGAGATCTAAGGGTTGAGAAGCAATGTTTAAAACAAAGCCTATGTACGCTCAAAATAATAAGATCGTCTAAATCTAAGTTGTTATAACTATCCATTGATCACTTGAGTACAAAATTAAATGTTCATGACTCTGGGTTTCGTTGAACTCTTGATGATCCAAATTCATAGTTCATTAAGTATTTCTTGCAAAACCAGAAAAATAATGTGACACCTTCTAGGATTTTATTTAAATATAAGTTATTTGATTTTGTTTGATTGATTTTTTTTGGTACTATGTATGAGAGTATGTTACGTCTTATCTGTAACTCTCAGGAAAAAAAAAAAAAGCAAAAAAGAAAAGGGTCTTAATCCTAGATTTTGCAAGAACAAAAACGAAAAAAGAAACCACTAGTAACAAATAGTGCGCTTGAAGTTGTCTAATCACCACCTCTTTTCACAACTTCCTTTACACGCGCACGATGTGGCGTGTCATTAATCTCACGATCGTGAGCTGCGGTCAACGTGGATTGAAATGAAATTTATGGTGAGATGGACAGCCTAGTAAGCCCTCCCACTCTGACTGGCACGAAAAACCATATTGCCATATATCAAATCACGGCACGTGTCAATCTGAGACATGGTTCCATTTATCGTCTCTCTTAAGGAAGAATAGGTCAGCACAGCACATGGGGAAGTAAGCAACAGTCTCTCATGTCCCTCAACAAAGTTTCTTCGCCTTTGCTAATTATTCAGCAACAAAAAGAGAGGGAGAGTAGTTGCTGTTTTCTTAAAATTATTTCAAGAAGAATTTCAACCCCAAAAGATGCATTGCACTTGTATAAGCAATCAGATTTTAAGTGGGTGGTTGAAAAAAAGATTGATAGTAGAAGGCATATTAGAGACTGTAAGTAGTGCTTAAAAAACCAGTCATTAATCCTAATCGCCGACAGTGAAATATATCATTTCATGGAGAATGGATTAAAATATTCGAGCTTGCTTTAGAAACACATTGTTTTGGTCTCACTAAGTTATATTTATTATACCATAAGAAGTTGTAGAACGCCTAAAAAATAAACCGATTTCGAGCTAAGCTAATTAGAGTCAAATTTGAATATATTTACGAATAATTCTGCTCGCTTATGACCCTATACACATAAAAGATAAAAGTTGTCACCTAACACGGATATTCAATGAATATCTCTTATCTCATTTCTATTTTTAATGAAATTTATTTCATTTTTTTAATGAAATAATTATTTCACATATTAAACGTAACTTTAATGTTTTATCTATTCATGTTTGGTTTCTTGATTTGAGTTGAGAATATTTGTTTATCCATTTATGATAATATAATTCGTACTTTTTTCATACTTGATTCACCATAATCATTATAAATCAAATAATTAATTCTTAAGTTTATACTTATTTTATTTTCATGTTTTAATTTGACTGGTCTCATTCAAGGATAAATAGACCTTACTTGGCTCATCTACGTACTAACTCTAATTTACTTATTCTTTTCCATATAGCTCACCATTGTACCGTTTTACTCACTTAAAAGTATAAAATTCATTTCTTTATATTCCCTCTCTCTCTCTCTCTCTCTCTCTCTCTCTCTCTCTCTCTCTCTCAACAATTCTAATAAGTTTTCGATATCAGTCAAAACAAGCTTTATTTGTGGGGTCGATTAATTTAGAGCTGAAATTATTCTTCTTTTTATTTTTATTATTATTTTTTTGGATGATGAGTAATCCCTAGCCCTCTTTATAAGGACTTGATAAACTTTGGATGCATGATCTCCTCCTTCCAAAATCTAGTCGATCACTTTAGGTGGTATTAAATTACCAACTATTCAAAAACCTTAAGTTAATAAAACTGAAAGAATTTAATTAATATTTTAACACTTTGCTTCAACAAGTGATGCTCAATATGTGAAATATTTAACTAAAATAAAAAATAAACTGTACTTCTATTTTGATATTATATTAAATTATTAATTATCTCAAAAGTTTATACTTTAATATTATGTTAAATCATTAATTATTTCAAAAACTTAAATTAATAAAAATTAATAAATTTAGTTATTTAATTAATAGTGAAGCTTGCGTTAATTTAGTATTGCCAACTAGTAGAGCGAGTTGCCTGCCAAACATTAAAATTGTTCTCCATGCAAGCAGGCCTTGACTAAGCGATTTGTTAAAATTTGACCAGTACTGTGGTATATAGAGGCCAACCCGAAATTCTTTAAATAGTCTGATCATCTTCAAGTTTTTTTTTTTTTTTTAAGTGATCATCTTCAAGTTGAAATGGGATTCAGTTTTGTGATTTGCCAAATCTAATTTGACCGCCTAGAGTACTCCATTCGTTTTTTCTTTTTTCATGGTAATTAAACATCATTCTATATATATATATATATATATATATATATATATATATATTTTTGTGTAGGTAAACATCATTATATTTTCGGTCACCAATCACCAAGGTGTCTAGCCAACCAAAGAGCAGGCAATGCTGCAACGTGGGCTGTAATGCACTGTTCTTTGGTTATTACCCAGGTGGATCTCCTTTGTACTCATTTCTTTCTTCTTGTTTGTAGTTCCCTCTTCCCTCTCTCATTTCATCAAGGTGTCTTAGCAACGTTTGCTCTTAAGAGCATATCCAGCAAATGCTTTAAAAGACTGATAATAACTAGTTATTATCAGTCATTTTTAGTCTCCAACACATGCTTCAAAATAAAAACTTTGTTATAGTAAAAATATACATATAAAGTGTTACTATAACTCTCTCATTTCTTTCTCTCCCTCCTTTTCTCTCTATCTTTTTAATAAAAATAATATTTTTAAAATAAGTAGATAGTTGAACAAAAAATATGTTTAGAGTTTGTATTGAAAAACTAGTAGCTAATTTTTTTTTTTTTTTAAAAAAAAAGTATTTTGAGCAACTAAAATAGCCATGTTCTAACAAGAGAACTCCTTGCAAATATTTTATGCTCCAGGAACTCACAATTTGTCGTTTAGGTAAGTAGTTGCGATTTATAGCTAGCATCCATCCATTTCATGTATAAACACTAAGTCTTGCAATTTGTCGTTTTGGTAAGTAGTTGCAATATTTTTCAGGTTTAAATGCAAAGTCTGGTTCAGTTTTTTTCTTTTGTTTTTTATTCGGTGTGTAACTTTGAAGATTTGAGTACTCGAAGTCAAGAATTTCGGTTGCTAATTAAAGGGAGTAATGTTGGAAATTATTGTTTGAGGTGGATGAGGCCCACATCGCTTAAAAAAAAATGGTTTCTTCATGCATTACAGTTGGATCGAAAACGCTGCTTAAATATATATGGTCAGGTTATACTTGGATTCGGCCTTGAACCTATTTTTTTGTTGTTTATTCATCCTTACGTACGATGAGGAAGATGCCATGTTCTTCATAACGTGTGTGTAGTTTAGATTGTTTTTTACCATGCATATAATATTAATTAAGGTAAAATACTAAACATCTTTTATTTTTCTATTCAATGTGGAGAAAGGGGAAAGGAAAAAAAAATACAAGAAAATAAAAAACAAATGCGACAAAGCTATTTTAAGAACAGTTGAGAATGAGTCAAATAAATGACTCAGCCCATTAAAGGAATTTATACTGCCAAAGAAGGAGGTTAATGTAGGCAAAGTTTTGCAAACAGAACAAAATTATGGACCAACAAAGGACGGGAATGGGCATGATTGTCTCAAAACCCTTCAACCCTATCCAGATCTCCCAAGCTGGGGACACAAACAGGGGTATTCAATTAGCTATTTTCAATCTTTTTTTTAAAAAAAAATTATTAAGGAAAATTAGTTAAATAAGAATAATTAGATATCATAAAAGATGTAAGTACTAGAGAGAAATATGGGTGAGTGAGTATATGAAGTTAGGGACGGATCCAAGATGTTTATCTAGTGGGTTGGGTATAATTTTATTTTGGTTTTGAAAATAGAAAACAATAGTGAAAAAGAGAATAGAGCCCCTACTATCAGTTACACCAGGTCTTTTACAGCTTCTAATGGGAAGCTGTCACATCATATTTTTACATACTTAACGAAAATGAACTTCCATACACAATGTCAACGCCATTAAACGATACCCATTTTCTTCTCGTTCGAGAAGCCCCATTCAAACACCATGGTCACCTTTAACTACCACCGCCAACGGCTGCCTTCAACCAAAGGAAGTTTAAACCTAAGATCTTATGCATTTCAGGAAGAGACAACCTTCATCATCTTCACATTTCTTTGCTTTCAATTGTCATATTGGTAGTTGAAGGTGAGGTGGCTACGTTTCTCCTGAATGGGCTGCTATATTTGATCGAGAAACAAAAAGGTTTATTTTAAATGGAAGTGAGATAATTGTGTGTGGACATTCTCTTAGTTAATATTTGTGAAAAAGGTTAAGGTGTCAACTTTTTATTGAAGGGTGTAAAATACCCACTTTACACAATGACCTTATTGAAGTTATATATTCTCAAAAGGGAATGGTTTAACAAGCAAAGCCAACCACAATTGTGATACAACTGTATTGCATTAGAAAAATCATCCATATAAAATCATTATCCTTAAATATATTCATCATCATAGATTTATAGATACTTTGACTAGCATGACTATTAAAGTGTTAAAAATATATTTGTAAGAGTTCATGATTAGTTGGTCCAAAATCATCCTTTGACTATACTCCTTTATTTTCATATATATTCCTTTAATTTATAATCTTCCTTTCTTCCAAAAGTACCTTAGAGGACACTCAGCAGCTTCTTTGCCGTATGTTAGGGTGACATCCTGTAATTTAAAAATCAAATTTTTTGAACTGAAATTTTTCAAAGAATGAAATATGCTTTTAATTATACAATGAATTGCATGATTTCTAGGTGTTGACCGCACGAGTGGGGGAGCTCGTGGGTCTGCTGTTATACATTATTGAGTAGTGATGGAGGCAGCATTGATGTTTGCAAAAGTTTAGCAAACGCTATTGGCAATTTGGCAAGACACAACCTAAACACGAAGAGACAGCCTAAAGGATTTCAAAATAAACAAAGCACTACGAAACATGTGTTTCAATACAGGTGGGTCAGCTTTTTGAAACCTTTTAGGGACATTGTTGCCTGGACATCCTACATGAAAAGGATAATTATATACTCCATTCAGTTATTTTATATATGTGATAATTAATAATGATTTATTTGTGTTGAAACCTAACTTGGACTATTCTCTTTAGTTTAATAATATTGTCCCAAACAACAATAAAAAAGAATGAATAGAATTCCTTAGTAGCGTAGAAGAAACTTTGAAATTCAATAGAGAGGAAGAGAGAAGAACAAAAATCTCAATTATGTTAATTATAACAAATATAATTCTTGGTAACAATAATATTATAGTAGTAGCAATATGGCGTAGCCAGCTGGGACGAGAGGGGGTAAATGACTCTCTTGGCCCGCCTGAAAAACATATATGCAGTTACCAGACTAGTTAGAGCAACGATCGATGTATCTATAAATGCATGTCCTTTTTTCTTTTTCTTTTTTACTGTTAATTTTTCTCTTGCGCATATATGCATGGCATAAGAAGGTTAACCCCTCGTTTTAACTTTTATATAAGTACTGCATGCTTTAACCTTTATAAAATATTAACTGTGAGTCACAAAATCATTGCATGACGGGAAACCATATCTAGGAACCAATTAAATATTAGGAGCCAATAAGGGGTTAAGCCTAATTTTTTTTTTTTTTTAAATGCACATATCTTTAACTTAATAAAAAAATTTGAAAGAAATTTGAAAAGCAATGGGATTATTGCCCCCCCTCCCTTAGTCTTAATTAGGTGATTCCTGTCTCTCTGATTCCAAATAACCGTACGTGTCGATCTCCAAGCAAGAGGAAGTTATCACTGGTTGAGCTCCTCATCTTCATGTTTTCTCCATCTCCAAAAGCACTCTAGTGTAGATCCATACTTAAGACGTCTTCGATGGCATTTCATAACAAAACTATTCTAGTACGGACCATTTCTAATTCTTTAGAGTATTAACAACAGTTTTCTTTAAAAAAAAATTTAATGAAGGGAACCAAATTATTTTTTGTTTTCCTATTTAAATAAATTCCACAGCAGCTTCTCTTATCATTTCCGTATATTATTTAAATATTATTAAAATTAAATATTCGAGAAAGAGAGAGGAAAGAGAAAGCTTTTTATATTAAAATAATGTTAAGGAAACCACTTTTGATTCTCTAAATGAAGGAAGCTAAAAGTGATTTCCTTAATGTTTTTATAATTTAGGGAACACTTAGGGAAGCTGCTGCAAGGACTTTTTTGTATTTTTTTAACAGTTTTTCCTAAACTAAGGAAGTGAATGAGGTTTAAGGGAAGCTGCTACTAGTACTCTTAGGCGTCATTTCCTATAACGTAGCAATATTAGTCCTAACTTTGATACCATATCATTAAGTGTGTAATTTTCACTCAAAGGCATCAATTACTATGAGTGGTTCGATAAGTCCCCAAGTGTTATAGGGTTGATAATCTTACACCAAGTAGGCGCAGCATAAACCTTGAGGATCTAATTCCTCTCCTCAGATCTTATACTGTCTTCTCTATAAAACAAATTGTTTTATAAGTGAAAAAAAAATGAAACGATAAGTTCACAATTTAATGAGTAGATCACATGTGAAACACAGTTATGCAGTGAAGTACTCAATAATTTTGAAACATTATAGTGAAATCACACATGCATAGGCATATATATATATTACACAAATTATAATTTGCCCCACTATGGTAATTTATATGTACTATTTTCTCTTCATAGTAGGTTTTGCACGTCTCGTACTTTGTGGTAATAATATCGATGCACCGGTAATGTACAATAGCCAACCACCACTAATCATCCAACCAAATCCAACTTCAAGTGCTTGCTTAAGCATCGTATATCTTCATTGTAGGTTGATTTGAGCTTACACTACAGTGCTTGGCTAAGGCACCAAACATTTTAATTCAATTTAATTTATTTTATGAACGTGCATCCAAATCATCCTTCTAAATTTCTTTGGCATAACTCACACCCTATAGCTTTGGCAAGAGGTTTGAGGTTGGAATTTGGATTCTCTACGGTTGAATCCAACTGGAAAGGTGTCGGTCCTTTATAATGGAAGGGTAAAATTGTACTTTCAAAATATAAAATGACAATTTTGCCCTTCCCTATAAACAACCAGCTCCTCTCCCGTTTTTTTTTTTTTTTTTTTTAAAGTACTTGATTAAAACGGACCATTAACAAGCTTAGGAGAACTTAAAGAGGAAACTAAAAGGTCAACCAACCCCGCGATTGAGGTGGATCTTTTCCACTAACGATGGGAATTGAATGGATAGGAGTAAAGTGATGGGAATGAAGTTAGAAAAAGATTTGATTGCAGCCCAATATGCCGTGTAATGGGAATAAAAGTTTACACTTCTTCTAATTTTCTGAGACATCCTGACAAAGGAGGCCGGGATGGAGCCGATGGCATCAAAGATAATAGTTGAAATTCTCCAGTCTTGTTGAATATTTGGGGCCTGAAGAGCGAGAATGACAACATGTGAGTCTCCCTCAATAATGAAATGCCCCATATGGAAGGTTGATGCTAGTGACTAGCTTGGTTGCTAGAGCTTCTCTAGTGTTTGGGAAGCATGAAGGGCTTAACTGAGAAACTGTTCGAATGATGGTACCTTTGTGGTTTCGATAAACAGACAGACAGCCGCTTGTGCTAAGAATGAGTCTCGAATTGCAGTATCAAAATTTATCTTATGCCAAAGTTTAGTTGGGGGCTCCCACCTTTCCACAGGTGGATGGTTACACTTGTTGGACATTAAAAGTGCTACCATCATGATATGCTTTGTTACGGTTGAACCATAGCAAATCACATGTTACTACTGCAAAAATTTGGAATTTATGGTGGTCTTATGTGGGGATGTCTAAAGAGTTCCCAGGAATTGGTATGATTTGGATCAAGTCCATCATGTTGGAGAGATTTAAGCATTATAGTATACGAATCTTCACTTAGACCCCAGGTCTGCCCGTTATATATTCAAATCGATGGAAGACTTGCTTAAGCATCTCTTCTTCAACTGTACCTTTTCCCGGATCATATAGCGCAACTCCTTCTGGCTTTTGGATTCAACATCTCTAATAAATGAGCTGTGGTAGGGAGTATATTCCAAACAATCTTCCATAAGAAAAGCCGTAGCCTTGAGGTTGAGGTTGTACGAAAATGTACACTAAAAAAAATGTCACACACAAAAAGGTAAAAAATACTGGTACAAAGTTTCGATACGTGCGAAAGTCCTCTCTTCTTTCGTTAGTTTTTATTTGGTCTAAGGACCCTTGTCGTTGACCTCAGCCATGGATTTTCCAATGAATTTCTAACGTATAGTTGCATGGTTTTCAGCATAAAACTTATTTAGATTCCTATTCACAGTAAATAATTATCTCCTGCAAACCACCCTTGGAAATCTATTAATGCACCATCATCCTCTATTAGCTAGTTTATCATCACAGTCCGAATCCAATGACTGTCTGCGCCCCCGGCCCACATACATTCTGTGGATTCGAATTTCAAACCCTACTATTTGTCTACATATTTGCCTACTCGGCGTTACGTGTCTCACGCCCAGTTTCTGGGTTTCATTCCGTGTACTTGTTCGCAAAGCACAAAACCAATGTTATTGACTTTGATAAAAGAAAAATGTTTGGTACTACGGTTTTTATTATAACTATTTTTATGAATTTAATGTAGTAGTATACATGAGTAATAAGTGAGAATTTGGCATAAATTTAATATGAAATGAACGGGTTATAATTGAATGGTTTGACCCGGTTAATTAAATAAGTTAAATTAGCGTTGATCTATGTAGTTTTAAACTCATGCTTCGATAAGATAAAAACTCGACATGTGGCATAAAGGCTAATAACTTTTTGATAGAATCCGTAAACCTGACACAAAACTAATGGGTTAGAGTTGAAAAATCTAATTTATTTAATAAAATAGGTCAGGATAAAGTTAACTTAACACACGAACATGAATTGAAACCACTAATTTCATATGGAAAAAAAAATTTAAATAAGTAAATTTAATTGTTTGATAACTTACGTAACATTTGCTACCTAAATCGTCACGTCTAAAAAACTTTAATAAAAATTGTAGCTAATTCATAAACAACACTCTTTCAAATATCAATTTGGTTTACATACGGTGGCTAATCATGAATACAGCCAAAAATTCTAAATGCATGGTTTATAATTATTGGAGAAATTTCATCCAGTTCCATCCCCTTTTGCAATTTTCTTTTTAGACTTGCACTTAATTTAATATATTCAACTTTAAAAAATTTACAATGTCACAATTATTTAGGATTTAACAAAAATTTTAAAAAAAGCTTTGAAAATTTTTCATAATAACTTTTTTTTTAAAAAAAATAATAATTAAGGTAATTTGTAATTTTATAAATTTTACAAGGTTATAATGGTCATTTTACTATTTTACCATCTGATTTAACTTCAAATCCTAACAAAATTAAAAAAATAATAAAAATAATAAAAAATAAAAAAATAACTTTAAAATGATAATTATAAAAATAATAAAAATTAAAAAAATCAAGTGAAGCTATCTCATAATTATAAAATGATTTTATATGTTTGTTATTGAATGGGGGTGGGTGAAGAATTATCTAAGGCTCTTTATTGCATTACATATGCGTATGGGCGTGCATCAAATCTGTCCCCCGTACAACAAACAGTAATAAACCTTGTGTGGTTTGAGCAAATCAAAGGTATTTTTCACGACAGCCAAATTTCTCCCAAACAAAACATTGGAGAGGATGAGATGAAGGAGAAGAAGAGGTATGGAACTGTTACAACGTAAGCTACCGGTCATCAAAGCGGTCAGCCTTAAATCTGGACACGTTTCAGTCCACTGCCGGGACTGGAGCTTCTGTCAGTGCTTCCCATTTGCAACACATGGATTGGACAAGAGCCGGACGGCGCGGTGACACGCCGTTACGAACTGTTACTGGTTCTAATTTTTATTTTATATTACTGAAAAAATAACAAATAATTTTTAGTTTTATTACATCAGTGTTTTTTTTTTTTTTTAATTTGTGGAGAAAATTGGGAACCGAGAAGGAACAGAGACGTTACTTCCTTTTCAATGGAACGGCGCGTGGGTCCCACTTCAAGATGAGGTCATCTTTTTACCCGGCCGTTACGTTCGTAGTCACCGACTCATACGTGGCGCTCCCACATTCGAGTGGCTCGTGCCCGTGCTTTGAATGCCGAACTCTGGAGTTTGACCTTTATTAGATCGCTAATTTTGCGCTAATTACAGGCTACTACTAGGCACGGAATTCAATGACAAAATGGTCCCTTCGTTTACCGTTAATCTTGATCTGATCTCTTATTCCGTACTCGTATCTATTACTCCTTTTTTTTTTCTTTAACAAATTGAAATAGTATGATCAACATTATTATGTTTAATTACCATTTTATATGAGTTGTCATCCAATCAAAAACACGTGGTCCACCAATTTAATAGTAATTTATAATCTGTTCTATAAGGAAATTTTTTGCTGGTTTGTATAATAATTTGATTAGACCAAAATAATAAAATGACATTCTCGTCCAAGATACCATTTGAGTTGATGATATTTTTATAAAAGTGCGATTAGGATTATTACAATTTTTTTTTTTGTTTTATAAATTTATTTGACACTTGTCAAATTAGTCAACTAAACAATTAAATTTACCGGTCAATTTTTATTTTACTTATGTTGTGACACGTAACACTTACGTAAATTGTCATGTAATTTTGTAAAGAATTGTAATAAAAGCTGTAGTACTTAAAATATTCTTCTTTTAAAATATGTTTTTTTTGTTCTTTTTTGAATATTTTCTACAATAAGTTTTAACAAAGTAGATACGCAATCTATCATTCTTTTTGAAAATGCTTTTTTTTTTTAAGGAAAATGCTTAAACATCTACTAGAAATCTTTCTAAGGGATCAACTAGCATTTTTTTTTATTATTTTAAATCAAATGGGGCCCACATCTTCAAATAAAGAGATGGACCCCACTTAATTTTTTTTTAAAAAAAAAATGCTAGTTGATCCCCTAGAAGGATTTCTAGTACATGTTCTAACATTCCTCTATTTTTAATGTGTATAGTCAGTCCTAAATAGAAGTTTAAGTGAATGAATAATGCTAAGATACATTTTTATTCTACAACCAATAAGCCTTAAATCAATCCTTCTAAAAAACAATTCAATGGTAAATAAAAATGTAATTTCTATTATTATTATTTAAGTGAATATAGGTTGTGGGAGTAGAATAAGGATATCATTGGATTTAGAAGTGAGGTAGGCAAAAAGCTTCATAATATAATTACAGGAATATTATTACAATTATAATTATGTCATTGTCCTCGTCCCTGTCATCGTCATTACCTCCACCATTAGTGGTAATTATGTGATGACCCGAGTCCTAAGAGCTCTCTCAAATGGAGTAAATAAAATTGGTAGAACATTATTTCCATTTCTGGAAATTAAATATAGCTAGCCTGACAGATTAACCATTTCATAATTGGCCTTAATATTTTGTTTACACGGCTTCAATTCCCAACTTCTGTAGCTGCTGTTGTCCGCCAGACATGCAGTAGTTACGTCTAGTATATGAAAGAAGGATTATATGCCTCTTAATTCCCTGATCAACCTGACACATGTTCAGTTGAAAATGATTATTTTATTAGCCCTAGCTGCACTGCTAACACAAATTAAACACTAGAAAATCCAGCGGGCATTCATGTCATTTTAGAAAAATCCATAGGCTTCTGTTTGGCTTTTCCTATAGAAAACGAAAAGGAAAAGGGAAAAACGGAGTCATTTTCAACGTTGAGAGAGAGAGAAAGAGAAAGAAGTTGGCGTCTTTTCCCCTCCACGCAGCTTAAAACACGCAGTGGCTAGCAGATATAGACAGTCCCCTTGACGCGTGTCCATCTTCTAATATCCCATTTCTTTTTCTTCGCAAACCATGATAATATATACATACATATATACATAACATACACAAAGCAAAGCCACTCCAGAACATGAGATTTGTTGAATAAATTCACGAGAGGAAGGAAGATAAAAGAAAAAAGGAAAGCAGTTGAGAACAATAACATTGGGCTTATCTCATGTTTGCTTCACGCAAGCAGCTAAATGTGGGGGTTAAGCCTTTGCTCTCTCGCGTGCCTTTAAAGACTTCTTCTATCCTTTTATATCACAACCCATTTTAAAAAAAAAAAAAACCACACCCACCAAACCCTAAAACCACCACCCCTCCCCCTCCTCCTCCTCCTCCTCCACCTCCTCCTCCCCTTCTCAAATACCACGTACCCCACAAACCCTAATCATGAGATAATCATACCCAAAAAAGAAAGAGAGAGAGAGCGGGAATCAAAATCAAAAAAACAAATGAGTGCAAACCCTACAAGTAGTGGTGGAAGCGGCGGAAGTGGCGGCGGCGGCGGGGGGCCATGCGGGGCGTGCAAGTTTTTGCGGAGGAAGTGCGTGCCGGGGTGTATATTTGCGCCCTACTTTGATTCGGAGCAAGGAGCGGCCCATTTCGCAGCCGTACACAAGGTGTTTGGGGCGAGTAACGTGTCGAAGCTTCTTTTGCATATTCCTATGCACAAGCGGCTCGATGCGGTGGTGACTATATGTTATGAGGCTCAGGCTCGGCTTCGAGACCCTGTGTACGGCTGCGTTGCTCACATCTTTGCTCTTCAACAACAGGTGAATTAAATTAAATTGTCAGCTTCGAACTCATGTTTAGTTATTTCTTGTTCTTTTGCTTTTATTGTCTTATTATATATATTACATAAGCTACTTCAAGTAAATGATCTTCAAATTTCCACTTTTCATCGGTAACTCTTTCTCTGGCATGCATATCCGTTTCTTTTCTTTTCTCCATATGAATTAATAAATTACAACTCTACAGAAACGTTTCTTGTGATTCTATTGGGTAGCAATACCTGAAAAAGAATTTTGGTTAAAGAAATTAACGTCCCGGAACATGCTGCGGTCAGTGATCTTAGGAGACTTTTTTTTTTTTTTTGTTTTTTTTTGTGCTCTACTGAAATCCAGGTCTTTTATTAATTTAAATGAACAAATATCATGGGGGTGGCCGGTTACTTCGCGTGCATATCCAAAAGCGTACCATTTTCCTGTGCAAATTGTGGGGTTTGCTGTTATTAAGGAAATGGTCGGGTCCTTGGAGTTAGGCTTTTAGCGGGGATTAAGATTCATTCCCTATATTCTCCCCCACCCATCTACATGTTGGTGGGGCTTCTCAAATAGAGAACAATCTATGATATATTCTTGCATTTTAGTACTAATAAAGATAAGCTAGCAAGCCCCAAATTAATTAATCCATATTAAAAAGGGTACTTTCACTCCCAACCAATTACATTAATACCTAAAAAAAAAACCAAAAAAAAAGAAAGAAAGAAAGAAAACAATGTA
This sequence comes from Betula pendula, assembly GCA_900184695.1. Taxonomy (NCBI): domain Eukaryota; kingdom Viridiplantae; phylum Streptophyta; class Magnoliopsida; order Fagales; family Betulaceae; genus Betula; species Betula pendula. Next base: position 15,010 of record FXXK01000541.1, on the reverse strand, counting down.
TGGTTAGTACAATAAATTTGTTTAAATACCAATTTGCCTCTCCCAACAACAATTATGGATAAGAAATTTATGTTTACCCTATGTCAGAAGAAACCTTCATTTGTCCGCAACGCCATGTTCTAGTGCGCATATTTCGAGTACCCCTTTTTTTTTTTAAGTATAAACAATGAAAATGAAGCATTAAATTTGTCTAATTTAATAAAATATCGTCCTTATAGAACATTTATTTCCAAATGTTGCTTGATTGAACTTTTTAATTTGTCTTTTGTCTCCAACTTAGGAAGTTTGTTTCTAGTTTGCCTTCACCAGTCTTGCTTTTGTGGAAAAAAACAAATTGTGTTCATTGGTGGTCTTTAAGAAAAAATAGTGGAGATTTTGATAATAGTTATATTTTACATAAAGTATTTTAAGTAACTTTTCTTTTATTTTTTTAAATGATTGATATGAGAAGTCACTTAATTAAACACGCCATGACGGTCAATGTAAAATAGGTATGAAGATCGAGTAACTTTACTCTTTCGATGATGACATTAAAAAATGCAAAATAGGCAGTGTAATTGTAATTTTTTTTTTATGAATTGTTTACGCAGGTGGTGAATTTACAAGCAGAGCTCTCTTACTTGCAAGCCCACCTTGCAACATTGGAGCTACCATCACCACCACCCGCTCCACCACCTCCAACAGCAATGATACCGCCACCACTTTCAATTGCAGACCTCCCTTCAGCCTCCATCATGCCTGTCACGTATGATTTATCATCACTTTTCGATCCAATGGTGCAACCCTCATGGGCCATGCAGCAGCGGCCCATGGATCCACGTCAATTAGGAGGCGGTATTGGTTCATCGTCAACTGGTGGCGGGGATCTCCAAGCATTGGCACGCGAACTCCTCCATAGACATGGGTCTGCACCCCCCGGATCCACTTCTTCAACATCACCAAGTCTCTCCAAATGAGACCGACTGACTTCAGAATTGGGTTCGTGTTGATCAAATGCTAGGAAGAGAGAGCTTAATTTCCATGTTATAATGGGCAAGTAATTTTAGTAACTGAGCTATAATATTCCTTTTTATTTTTAAAAAGTACTAGTGGAATTCAAAATTACTTTATTCATGCTGTTTTATTTTATAATTATTTGAAGATTAAGTTACACACAGATAGTGGTTTTTACCTCATGAGTTTCCAAACAATTTCTTAGTGAGGAAGTCAAATTATAGTTTGAATTAACAGAATCATTTTGATCATGAACATTTAATTTCACCAATCTTTTATATATATATATATATATATATATATCCATCTGATTCATAAAGAATGAGAAATTTTGAAGCTGCCAATGTTTAAAGCGTAAAGACCAACACTGCGCTGGTAAAACCGGAGTTTAAAGCCACTATAAATCACGGGCACCATCTTCCTTGTACTGCAAGTCCGTACATTTCGTATGGGTTGGTGAATCCCATATGAACTCATATTAAGGTTGAAGAGTATGACCTGTTTAATTAAATTTGTCAATTTATGGTTGATCTATATAATCTATAGCCATGCCTCGACACGACCCGAACCTGATACGCGAACACAAATTGATACCCTTAATTAAAGTTGAGGGGTCTGACTCATTTAATCAAATGTGTCGAGTTAGAATGTACTTATATAGTCTTGACATGAACTGAACCCAACACGTGGCATTCAAGGCTAGCAATTTTTTACACGACCCATGAACTTAATATGAACCTAACACGAAATTAGCAAATTAGAATTGAAAGATCTAATCTGTTTAATTAAATTAGCAGATTATGATTGACCTATATAGTCTTATACGGTTATACTCATGCTTAGGGTTGTAAGTGAGTAGAACTATTCGTGAATATGTTCAGGCTTGGCTGAGATTAGCTCGACTCGGGATTGGTTCATTTATTAAATGAACAGAGTTTGAACAAACAATTCAGGCTCGTATAAATTTAGGCTCAACTCGTATAAGCTCGGCTCGACTTGTATAACTTCACTTTTATTATTTTTAACTTTGTAATGAAAACATGTTAGGTATTTAAAAAATTAAAAGAAATGTTCTTCGTAATGTAATAAATATAAGTTGAACTATTGTAATTGTAAGTCTGAATATAAATATATATGTCTTTGTGTGCATATGAATGAATTTATATGTATGTATATAAATGTGTGTATGTATGTTTATGTATACTATAAACATATAAAATTGATATTAGATTATTTAAGATTTGAGTTAATTTCTCTATTACTCACACAATAAATCTTAATCATAATTAAATAATTAATAATTAATAATTAGTATTAAATTATTAAAAAATCATTAAAAATAGCGATTTCAAAAAGTGCAATTTTAAAATGTGTGATTTGAAAATATGATTTTTAAAAATACAATTAAGTGTTTGGCAAAATCACAATTTGACCTTTAAAATCGCAGTTTAGCATTTAAAATTCTACGTTTTCAAAAAAGCACACATTTAACTGCGATTCGAAAATACGAATTTTTTGCATTTTAAAATTACAATTTTTTTAAAATGCAATCACCATGCGATCATTTTTTTGCAACGTGGTTAAAAATTGCATTTTTTGTCTTCAAAATCAAAAATGCAAATTTTCTGTATTTTCCAATTACAATTTTTAAAAAACGTAATCACCATGCGATCATTTTTTTGTGATGTGATTAAAAATTACATTTTTTGTTTTCAAAATCGAAATCTCACACGCATCCCTGATTCCTTTTATGGGCCTTTGGTTTTTGAGCTTTCTACTCTTTGCTACAACATAGGCCCACCTAACCTTTGATACATTCTTCCAATTATCAATCGTAGCAGGCATTGTCGGATCCTTCAAAAAAAAAAAGAAAAAAAAGACCTGTTAGATTGACGCACTAGATTTACACAAGATGCATATCCTCATGTCAATATCTTTTATTGATAAATTATACACAGTAATTATGTGTCACCCAGTGTTTTGCGTCGTTAAACACGCTAAACATGGGTCGAGAATTCAATCTTGCATCGGTTACTATTGAACCGGCCAAATCTTGTCGTTTAAGTGTAAAGGTCAAATCAATGACGTAAAGGTTTTTACGTCGTCTACTGAGACAAACGACATAAAGGTTTTATGTCGTTTGAATTAATAAATGACATTCGAAAATTTATATGACCCAAAATAGTATTCCCTAAATTTTTTTAAATTAAAATTAATTTTTTTAATAAAAAAAAAAAAAAACTGATAGACCCAATCTTTTAACATCATAAACAACCATCATGATTGTTAGGGATAAAATATTTCTCATATTATGGACTCACACATTTTACACGTGTATAATTAAGATACAAGATAAACAAAAGGTAAAATTAATTTATATAAAGAATGATGGACCACTAGAGAGTCTCCTCTCTCAGAGGGCTCTCCACGAGAGCCTTCATCTTATACACTATGCTTCTTATGAGAACTCTGGTTTTCTCTAGAATCTCATATTATTTCTCTCTATATAAGCATGCTAACTTAAGCATCAGAATGTCGTCAGCTCTGGCTAGGAATATTTTAACTATGTATATATTTTGCATATATGCTCCTCTCATACTAGGAGAGCCCCTCTCTTAGTCTAATTGTACAATGACTATTAGGTTTGTTGACCCATAGAGGAAGACGACCCAAAAAGTACACCAACAATGATCATATACACAAACTTCAATCATGATCACCTGCATAATTATACGTACTCACATTCATAGTCATAATAAATTAAAATACGTCGTCACAGTCATAATGTTAAACACAATTCAAAATAGAAATACATATATATAACTTAAACTAGAGTATTAATGAAAGAAATTTTAGCTAATCTTTTCCCCATGCCATATCCAGTCAATGTAACCTTCCAAAATCTTAGGTTCCCCTGTCAAATAGCCATATAATTCTTATTGTTGCAGTGTTTTGTGCAAGCAACACTACACATGGGCACACAATGAATGCTTTAGTGCTGGAATTGCTAACTACAAGCCTCACAAACGCTTTAACCCCATCAATATACTCCGTCGAACCTTTCTACTTTCTCATCTAACTCTTGTCCATAGCGTGACTACATTTTAAATACACAACAAATATGTTCTATGATTAGATAAACATATGTACCTAAAGATCATATAGGCCTAAGGCCCAATAGGACAAATATCAAGTATACCAAACATAAATCCTTTTTTGTAAACAATTTTTTTTATTTATCAGTAATCGAATTCTTATTAAAAGCAAAAAGTAATACTCAAGTATATAAAGAGTATACAAGAGAAAACACTTAAGTAGGAGAAGAGAAAAGAACAAGAAAATAATGAACTTGGCTCTTTATTTCTAGAGACAATATTGGTTATCAAACAAATGCTATTGAAAAGAAATTCAAAGCTATATAGAAAAGGTTTTGGAGCATGTGATCAGACCAAACATTGCAAAGTATATGCAGCATGTGATTTCATAGAATGGCCATTCCACAAATCAATCACATTCCTAAGTCTTGTAATATGGCTCTCCTAAAGCAACAATACTTTGTGAACGAAAAGAGGAAATTAACTTTAGCTAATATGATTGTGCTGGTAGGAGCATTTGATCAAAAAAATTTACTTCAACCAAAATTTAATTGTAAACCAACAAACCTTAACCATAATCCAAACATTCATGTATTTTGGAAGATGAAAATGCTACCTATAAATCAAGAAATACAAATTGAATCAAATTATCCCCCTCTTAATGTTTTAATGCTTTTGTTTTGAAATTTAATAAAATGCTCCAATGTTTTTTTGGCAGTGAAACCTTGTGTTTTGATGATGGAAAGTGTTATTGTAAGCATTATTGAGGATTTTGCTGTTGAGCTTGATTTTGTGATAGCCGAATATGTGTTGATTTTGTTGATGAGATTCTTGATTTTCTTCACATTCTTGAAATACCAGGTATTAAGAATTGTTATTCCAAAGAAGTCAGGAAATGCAATAAGGAACTCATACATGACTATGATGCTCTAAGAAGAGAGCTAATAATTCCATATTGGGTAAGATTCAGACTTTGACTTATGAATTATTGTTTGATAGTTATGAACCGGTCAAAAAGGGTATTTCTGTAATTTCCAGAATTGTAGAATTAATAGATAGAACAGTTAATTAATTTTGATACGATACACTTTTATATCCTAGCAATAAATTTTTAGAATATGTTATTTATAGAATATTTAGGATATTATCCTAAAAATTAATTTCAAATTAAATAGTGGAAATTTTGCTACATCAGCATCAACCACTTTACTAACTCAATCTTTTTTTTTCTTGGCGTTACTAACTCATATTTTTTATATTATATCATATTTGAAAGTGATAAATGTTGATCTAGCTAAATCTCAATTATTTAAATTGAAATCAATGGTTGAAATTTAAGAAATTCTATATGGTATAATATTCCAGCTATAAATCAAGAAATAGAAATTGAATCAAATTTTTATTTTCTGGAATTGCCTGATCTTGATCACGCATTGACCTATAAAATTCCCTGTTGTTTTATAATCCAGTATAAAAGTCTCTGAAAGTGTAGAGGCATTTAGGCTTTTCAACCGATGAATTTAACATATTGTTTACTTTATAAGCATAAACCAAAATCAAATTCAATTATTTTCCGTTAAACGGTGCAAAACAGCCCTTGAAAAAAACAAAACAAAACAAAACAAAGATCTACCTCATTTCTTACGTCTTTTGCATCACCAGGAATTATGAATCTCTGACCAATCTCTAAACTAAGAACTGAAGCGAAGCCCATTTTTTAAATGCCATGCACTGCAAAAGTTTTAACGCTCATATTAAATCATGGCATTTGAACCCTGAATCTAAAATATACAAGCAAATAATCAAGCACCAAAAGAGCAAAACACAAGGGAAACTCACTAAATGAGAGAGAGCTGGAAGGAAACTCACAAAATGCTTTGAGCTGGAGGGAGGCAAGCACTGGTGGACAGAGGCGCTCATGCTGGCGGTGGTTTGAAAGTTCAGGCGACACCGTCGGGGTAGACGAGGGCAGCGATGGCAACAAGGTGGGCTGCTGAGAGAGAGAGAGAGAGGAGGGCGCGGTTTTTTTTTTTTTTTTCCAAGTCCCGCGTGCTTGTGCCCTTAAAACAATTTATAACGTCGTTTGTTCTCCAAACGACGTCACTTTTAATGTCATTTACTGTTCAAACAACATGCCTTATCAAAGTGGTGTCATTTGTTCTTAAAACGACGTCACTTTTCAATGTCATTTGTAAACAAACGACGTTAGTTTTAAAAATTTACGTTGTTTATTATAAAATGACGTAATTTTTTTAGTTTATGTCGTTTATAAATAAAGGACGTTAGATTGATGTCGTTTAATCATATACAATTAAACAACATAAATTTGTGTCGTTTAATGAAGAAGACCCAAAAATAAAAAATAAAAATAAAAAAACCGACACTAAATGTTTTTTTTTTGGTTTTTTTGTTTTTTGTTGGTAGTGTATTCAAGATAACTAATTGCAATGTCCTTGGGCCCTATTGACAGCCCGGAAGAACAGAATAGTAAGAAGCTTCAAGGAGGATAACAGCTCTCAATGCTCCCAATTTTTTTCAATTTAGCGCCAAAAAAATCACTATTAGAAGTGGTAAAGTGAAACAGAGCAACTGTTCCAGAGAGCCTGTCCAGTTATAGGACTTTCAGTCTTTCACTGTCTTTGTTCCAGCCATCCAAATTGAACACCTAAATACAAAGCCATGCAAAATCTATACCCAAGTCCTGTTAGACCACAGTTGGTATAGAAGAAGTCAGTCAGCCAGTGCAGGCTGTGAATCGTTGTTTCCTCCGAAGAAACAGAAAGAGAGACAGATGAGAAAATATGGATACCGCAGCCAGCAAGAAGATGGGGAGGTAAGGACACAAAATTCTACGTCGACTACATTTAGAGGATCAAACCACCTACATATATCAGCAAAAATACATACAGCAGCCACAATGATGATGGAAATAAACAAAAGCTCATGATCTTACCACTTCAACTTTCGTGGCAACTGAAAGAAGCACATGTACATGAGACCAATAATATGGCAAGACAGGAACCTAGGAAGAGGGAACTTTGAAATTGGCTTCACCTACAGCATATTCTCTCAAGACAAGCTCCACTTCTTCTACTACCCCTAATCTCTGAAACCACCTAGCCAGTGTTTCTGAAGCTTCTTTCCCAAGCATAATTCCATCTCTTTCTAAATTTACTAGAAATTCCAATGCCTTGTTAAGCTTGTTCTCCTTTTCATATGCAGCCAACATCAAAGCTACACATTTATCACTTGGTTTAAGACCAGCCCTCCTCATATTTTCAAATGCAATAGCTGCCTTTTGACTTTGACCGGCCATTCCATATGCGTTTATAAGGAGCCCGCACATCTTAACATCAGGAGGTATACCGCCACACTGAAGTGCATCAAACACTCTTTGAGCTCCTCTAGAATCACCAGTCATGGAATATGCTCTTAACAATGCCTTGTAAACTTCACTTCCAGCATATATTTCTTGGGCATCCATTTCTCTAAGTAAAATTTCTCCTTGCTGGGGCATTCCAGCTCGGATGTAGGCCATGATCATTGAGCCATAGGATCTTTTATCCAAAGGTTGCCCAAGCAGCTTTAGTTCTTCAAAATTTTCTTCAGCCAGCTCAAGATTGCCAGCTTTGCTGTACATGTGAATCATGGCAGTAAGAATTACCTGATCGCAGATGAAGCCTTTACTCTTCATGGCTAAGAGGGTCTTTTCAGCCTCTTGAAGTCGGTTTTGCTTCCCATATCCATGGATTATTTTAGTATAGTCACGAACATTGGCTTCAAAAGATACTTCTGGGAGGGCAAGTTCCGCCACCTAAGAAAAGTGCCAAGAGCCATGAATTCACTTCGGATTGTAAGGAGTTTGAAAAGTGAAAACGTTTCATCTAAATGCACAGAAATATTATATCATAATAAGGCAATTTTTACAAGAAGATCAAAATTTTAGATGTTAATTGCAATAAAAGAAAACATGCAGAAGCATCTGACCAAAAAAGAAAACAAATTAAAAAACCATGCTTAGTATAGGAACATATTAATTCTCTGTTTCCTTATAATCTTCTTCAAAATAAGATGTGCTTATCTTCCTGAATTTTCCTTAGCCAACAACCATTAACCATTTGATTGGTGGCAGACAAGAATTTTAAACAGATATCACAACTGTCAAAGAAAAGTAACGATTTAAGATTATAATGTGTCAAATATTATCAATTTATTCCAATTTTGCACTACAGAGATCTCTGACCTGGATGAAATTCACCAATTCTATACATAATCCGTATCCTGCCACGCTATCCCACACCAATAACCTCCCATTGGCATTAAATATCACCAAGCGAATCAATCTCCTTTAAGACATTAATAGTACTAAAATCAATTTGCTTATATCTGACAGGTTTGATGCACATGCCCTTTTTCTAGTCATTCTATTCCTACATAAACAATTTGACAAAACCAACCCGGAAGATTTTAGAGCTCGCTACTGGATGCTAGCAATAATCTCAGTAGCAGTATAGAAAGCCTTCAAAAGATGGCGCCTCTCTCCTCTCTCTCTCCCTCTCTCTGAACTCCATAAAGATTTCATCTAGGATTTTCTCCCTGTATGGTCTTCAACTTTATATGAGAATTCAAATCGACAAGATACCAAACATGCTACAATAGCAACTGACAAGCAAATTCAAACCAGAAATTCTCGCTCTCTCTACATATACGTATGTACATAGTGCAAGTCCTGACAGGTATGAGTTAATGAAATCAGTAAAGACCCAAAAATGAAAATGAAAAAGTGAGAAGTACCTCAAGATAAAGTGGATGATCCATTGTTCTCAATTCTTTAAGAATTGCAAGCCAGTCAGCTCTCCTGGGCTTCATAATCATCACCCAAGCCGCCAACAAATCAGACAAACTGCCTTTCTCAGGAGAGAAGCAGATAATCTGCCTCATCAAGGCCTTGCATCGTTTGGTCATAATAGGAGGGAGTTGATCAATAGTCTGTTTTTGGGATTCTGTGATGTTAGGTCCTATCTCTGCCCACTTAAACCTAGGTTTCTCTTCTTCGATTTCCGTCTTTTCCATCTCTTCCACATTGGGCGCAACCCATTGACAATGGATTTTGCGAAATCCAAAATTTGTGGGGGTTTGCAAAATAGGGTTTCCCAATGGAACATAAAAGGTCTTCCTAATATCATTGGTTAAGGGGAAAGTTGAGTGGGGATAAATGAGCATGTTACAAGCATAGATAGCCATGACCAACTTGAAATATCAAAATGCAGAAACATATATCATGAGCTATTTTGGGAAAGCTGAACTGAGGCAATCCCTCAATTTGCAACTGCAAACAAAACTATAATAAATGTATTGAAGAAGATACGTAAAGGGTATCAGTGGATTCGAAGAAACAGATGATAATTCAAATCGGCGATTGATAAAATGCCACAGAATAACATAAATGAATCAAATACATGAACTAGTGAATAAATTCGGAGATTACAAAGCTAAATAGCAACCATAAGGAAATTTGTATAACCAACCATATGGAAAAGAATAATGGAGAAGTTGGGGAAGATTTACGAACAACTCTGTTACCCAGAGAAGTTAAAGCAGTAGGAAAATCTTCAAGATTCTGTGTGGTGAACCACTTGGGTATTTAAATCTTACCCAGATGAACAATTGGAGATTTCAGACAGCTAGTGAAGGAGGAGTGACGCAAGGATTAGGAGGAAACCAGACCTGCCGTTATGTTTAGCAGAAAAATTTGCAAACCTAGCCGCCGCAAATCAAACCTGCCGTTATGTTAGCACCTTTACACGTTGTCAGTGCAAGATAAGAAGTTTCTTTTTTCTTGGCAAAGCAAGATAGTAATGAATCTAATGATGGATGAGTCCCAAGTCTCAAATAATTGTTCATGATGATTGATGACCTTTCATTTTATTCTTTTAATTTGGTAGGCCATGACCAACAAAAAGATTTTAATCTTAGATTGCACAACACTATAATGAAAAACAACGCATGAATGCAATTGAGGTCATACTTATCATCATTTACTGCCTTCAAATTTTCTGAATTACCGAAAAAAAAAAAAAGGGTTAAATATCATTTTAGTACTTGTGATTTGTAGGTTTATCAAATAGGTACCTGCGTGTTAAAAAATAGCAATTATGCTACTTGGGTTTTACAATTTTTTTTTTTTTTTTACTACCTTCAAAAAATATTAATTGTTATTTTGCCAAAGCAATGCTACATGTTCAATTTTTTTTGTCCAATTCCATTCAATTTTACATATATGAATAAAGATTGGCTTCATAAATACAAACACAAACTCTTTAAAAAAAAAAAAAAACATATATAAAATTGAATGGAGGAGTTGGATATGTAGCATTACTCTATTTTGCCATATGTACATGCAGCCACGTCACTCTCTACAAAATAAAGCCACGTGTACACCACACGATCTCATACTTGATATATTAGTATCATTTTCTAGATCAGTATTTAACATATTAATAAAATATACTAAATTAGTAAATTATAATTATACCCTTAAAAAAAATGATAACTTTACTTACCTTTGAAATGCCACGACTTTTATAATGTTCTTTCTAAAGTTCAAAATCTCTCAATTTAGTGTATTCAAGTTTAAATGTCCTCTTTCCGTTAACCAATTCTGTTAAATTAGACGGCAAAATGAGTTAAATGACTTTTATACTCTTGAAATTTTTTAAAATTATAAATTTACTCTAAATTTCAAATAAAAATTTATTAAAAAACAAAATTTGACCCAAACGTGGGTTTGACCCACAGGTCACTTTTAAAAAATTAGTTAATTAAAATTTGAAAAATAAAATTAAGGGCATTTAGGTAATTTAACATCATTCCTTTAGGATTTAACAAAAAATCTTAATGAATGAAGAATATTACAAAAAATTCAACATTGAATATACTAAATTGAAAGATTTTGAATTTTAGGGATACATTGCAAAAGTCGTAACATTTCAATGAGTATAAATGAAGTTATCCCTAAAAAAAAAAAAAATTAGTCAACTCTCCTCCCCATGGCTAGCCATGGTTCTACGAGAACCCATGGCTGGCATGTAAACCCACCCCTCCATTAGGTGTAGAGGTTGTAGAGGCACTCCAACCTCTATGAGGGGTGGGTCATGGAGGCACTGCAACCCTCCCTTGTGAAGGTTGCAAAGATTCACAAGGGGTCGTGAAGGTCCACAATCCCCTCAATAAAGGGTGGGTTATGGGGCTTTTGCAAACCTTCACAAAGGTACGACACACTTGCTGAGGCTCCACGACTTGGGTCGTGGAGCTCCGCAACCTACATTTGGGGGGGAGAGGGGTGGGGTGACAAGGCCTTCAAAAACCCACCCCTCATGGAGGCCACATAGGCAAATTCCATGAGTGGATCATGGAGGCCCCACAACCTACCCCTTGTGAAGTTTGTAGTTTGACAATCCTTATTTAAGTTACTCTTGCTCATATGCCTTGTTGTTTACCAATTTTTACATTCACTATACGTTGAAGCTTTCAAGACTTTTGTCTCATTTGGTTTGCGGAATATACTTTTAAAATCAAATCGCTTAGAATAACCATTTTTTTATTTGATAGAGACATATTCCTATGTGAATAACTATTCCCTTAAAGAAGAATACATATTTCTATAAAAAAAAAAAAAGAGAAAAATAGCTATTATTTAAAGAATATACAACATTTTTAAGGGGGGGGGGATCTACTTTTTTCTTAAAAAAAAAAAAAAGTTGAAACTGTGGGGTCGGCCAGTGAGTGGTTGACCACTCACAACAGAACTTGGGAGTGGTCACACCACCCTCAGAGCACCTTGTGGTAGACCCACGAGGTTCTTCGGGGTGATGCGACCACCTCTAATTTCTGTAGTGGGTGTTCGGCCACCCCAATGGGTGGTCGGCCACTCATTGTATTTCAACAAAACAGGTTTATTTTATATTTTTTTAAAAAAATTGTTTTTGTTTTTATTTTTTTATAATTTGAGTTAAAAAAAATGAATTTTTTAGTAATTTTGGTTTAATTCCAATTAAAGCATATGTGTTGTCATCAAATTCAGGAATATTAATAACTATTATATTTCACACTCCTTCATTCCTAGTAATAATTATTTATTTTCTAATGGAATATCCATTCCACATATCAAACGAGACTTAAAATTTGGTTGTTGGTTACTAATTGCTTATCATCCGTCTATTTGCTTATGCTTTCATAACATGATGTCGAGATAATAACGTTTTTTGCTTTTTGTTTTTCTTTGATGTAAAGTATTTTCGGCACTCTTATGCCTTGCCCTTTTAACAATTGATAACTTTTTTTTCCTTTTTTTTTTTTAGTATAATGTTCAGGAAAATAATTATCTTTGCCAATTTATTGTGAACTTCTTTGAATTATTCTA
>FXXK01000539.1:27342-102248 GCA_900184695.1 Betula pendula | reverse complement strand
CCACTTTGCGCACTAGAAAGCTGAACTTGGCAGAACCCGATTTGGAAAGATCCTAAACCTACTCCAACTCGATTTTAGACTTCCTAAGGTGCACGAAATTGACTAGGGTTGTTCCTAAACTCTATAAATACTCTCCTAAGCCCTCTAAAACAGGAACACAAGCTTGAGGAGAAGAATCAAAGGCTTCAAAGAAGGGTTTTTCTTAGTTTTTCTTTACTTTTCAGTTTTTCTTTGTTATTTTCTTATGAGGATAGTTTTCATCCGAATTATGTGTAACTAATACTTTAGTTAGGGCTCGATTGAAGACCTAATCATGTCTCTTTAAGGTTTCAATTTGTCTTACTACAATTCATGTTTTGATGCTTAACTTGATTAATTCCAGTTTTCTTGTATTCCTCACATGTATATGTTTGATCATCATATGCTTGTGATATAGATATGTTATTTAGGTCAATTTGGATGGCCGAGTCCTGGGCCTAATAGAGTAACAAAAGAACCTCATCACAGGTTCTTGGATTAATCAATATGAAAAACCGGAGTAGATGCCATGCTCTAGGCTCCATGTGTTTGTCGATTTCCATAGTTTTATACTTTCTTGAAAAACAACTTAGTAGATGCCATGCTAAATCCTTTGAGAAAGAAAAGAGTTAGAGTAAATGTCATGCCTAACTCGTTGCTTAGGGAGATCAATAGCCTAAAGAGTAGATGTCATGCCCTTAGGTTGGCAAACATTGAGTATCTTGATATGGTTGTAGCATTGTGCATATTGTTTACCTTATTTTAGTATGATTAGAGGTGGATATCGAAGCCCTACCCTTTATTCTTGTTATTTTAATTCAATATTTTTATCTCATCTCATTCAAGATATTTTCTTAGGAATTGCTTTTTTGAAATTATATTTTGACCAATCCTCGTGGGAATGATCTTAATCCAAGATTACACGTTCGATAATCAAACCATTTCGTATTCTTAATACATAATTCAATATATATAATGATAATCAAATCGAAATCAAATTTAGCCAAATTTCAGTGATCCATCCAACTTTTCAAACCAGAGACAACAAGTATTGATTGTCGAAGACCTCCTCAGGTAAAGTCATTCGGGTGCTGTGTTCCATCAAGTCTTCTTCATCTCGGTGCTTCTTCTGGGCTCTTGAATAACAAGTTGATATGTTGCATTGTACAAGAATGCATAGTCAACAATCACTTGAGACATTGATCTGGCATGTACAGAGAATTAGAACTTCTGTTGAAACAAATGTCACCATGAATTACAAGGTCAACATTATTAAGAGGAATAAATAGTGAAAGTGCATTTTCCCAGGTACTCGGAGAGCTAAGACACACAAACATTAAAAAACAACTCTTGACAAAAGATATCCTATAAGTGCAAAATCATATGGAATATCCACAACTTAGCCCCATTTGAAATCAAGAACAAAAGGTAAATCAATAAAAATATTTTTTCTACACATTTCTATTGTTGACTGTAGTCACTTTCTTGCAGTATTAAGTTTTCACCTAAACTAATCCTGCAATTTAACAAATTATGATTCGATTACCTGTCATCCTATCAGTAATAATTACACCATTTAATATTAAACACCATCTTAGGAATAGAATTATATCCTTTAGAAAAGATACGCTGGAGAATATATATAAATAAGATGTTCCAAGATCTAATGTCTTTTTATCAGCTATATCATTTCTGCCGCTGAAACAAAATTCATGATTCCATTCAGTTGGTGAGAATGCACGAGGATGGTGGTTTAAGCCTAACTTCAATTGAGAAATTGTCAATGCTTGGTGAGAAGAACGCGTAATGTTACCCTGTCTAGAACTCTAATGAAAGGGGAAATGCCAGGAGCGATCACAAGAGGCAATTGAGAATGCCATGATGAAAATAGTTTACCTATGTATCATGTTGGAGACCCTGACCACACAGCAACGACCAAACAAACAAATAACACTCGCCTTCATTTAGAATACCCATCACTCCATTGTCTGGTCAAACATTTATCATTGTGAAATTAAGTTTGGAAAGTCTATATAACTAACAAGACTGTACTTAGTCATCAAGCACTATCGCTTATACGGCCACCTCTCGCCATTTCTCATCGTCATCTCTTTAACAACTAAGGGTTCTCCCTGCATTCTGTACATACCACACGTCATCTTCTTTAATCTTATTGTAATAATCTGGTTTTAAATTGTATGGTTCTTTTCTCCTTAATGGCTATTAAATGAGAAAACTTAAATAAACCCGTACATCACCTTCATTGGTTGTTCCCGATGGATGGTTGTTTCCGATCCCATACATTTTAGCATGAGTTTGGATCTTGCCGTCTTTCAGTTGCTTTTGCACCAAGATACTTTGCATTTGGAATTATTCACTCAAGAGTCATTGCCTGGTCCTTCCTTGGGCGGTAGCACATTAGATAGATGTCTCGGAGGTATATCGGATGGTAGATTTATCGCGGTGTCCAGCCCTAGCCCCACTCCACGTACACAAGCGGGGAATGTTCTTTTCCTAGGACTCTGGTGCTGGAGCATCACTTGGCGACAATAAATTTACCCCTAATGAGACAACTCATCTCTGTGGGCGATCTGATTATCCTAATTTGCTTTTATCTTCGGTCTGGCACAAAACCATACAAATGATAAATTGAACATAGAATCTGTTAAGATTAACCTTCCATCAACCATATTCAGGTAATAATACGTAATTTACAGCACTTAGCCAAGCATTCTTCCAGCCAAGTTATTCACAGGCGTCGCATCTTTCTTCGTATGGCTAATCCATGAACATAATTGCTTATGTTTCAGGGTTTCTCCCGTCTCGTACTCCCGATACATATCATTTCATTTAATCATTAGCAACTTGTGGATCTAATTCGGTATGGCGGTGAACGTTTTATTAATTGCAGTGAGTTATACATACCATTCTCTCCTTTGCAACCTGTTGCGCATGCTCTTCGATGCCAAGTGGAAGAGAAACTGTTGTAAGCGATAGACTTGTCGTGTGGCTTCTCTCATGACGGCTATAAACGTTGTTAATGTTATATGGTGATTATTTAAACAAAAAAAGAAAAAAAGAAAAAGACGAATCAGTCCATAAATTTTGCTCTCTGCATAAGTTAAGGAAAAACCTATTATCACATGACAACCACCTGATCAACTTGGATTTCGAATTTTCTGCATCGAACATTCAGAATCGCCCGCCCTCGACGGCCATATTCTATGTATATCGACTCCTAGTCAATTTTGAGCATCTTAAACTCGTACCTTAACTTCTCTTTCTTGTCCAAGTCCCCATGAACTCCACCTTTTAATTTTCTCGATGTGCTGAAACAGGCTCCACATAGAATTTTCTCACCCAAAGTGAAATCTGCATATCGTTAATGAAATAGTAAGGACTAAACTCAAAGAAGTGCTTCGACTATGTTCAGGAAAAAGGTTCATACCATTTAGGGTTGTCCACATATTTTCCTTTCTTTCTAATGGTGCTTCTTCAATATACCACTTAACTTTACAAATGCCATTTCTTATGTCTTCCTGCAATCGCTTCTAAATTTCTCGCTCCCAGGTGTATAAGTGCTCAATGTTACACATTCAAGCCCCTTAACTATCACACTAGTGTATTTGTAGTTTTATTAAAGTATGATGTTTTTGTTGTTTTTTGTGTTTTCCCTTAGTTTGTACGGTTTTGGAGAAGAAGTCAATTCCATCAACTCGGCTTAAACATATGACACTTGGTGCAAAGTGCTGAAATCTGACCTTCTGTGCACTATTTTGGCCATAACTCTTAAGCTCAAACTCGGGATTTAAGGCAAGCTCAAGTGGTTTGGAAAGAGACTCAGAGGAGGGAAAGACATCAGCAGAACACCTAAAAGCAGATAAGGTTCGCTCTGGAGCGCTGTATCAAGATGGCTCGACGCGACCTGCGCGGTGTGAACAGTACGTCCGGGCAGACCGATTTGGAAAATCTAACCTCTCCAACTCGATTTTGCTTCCTAGGGTGCACGAATTTGACTAGGGTTGTTTAAATTAAATACTCCCTAAGTCTCCAAAACAAATACACAGCTGAGGGAGAAGAATCAAGGCTTTAAAGAAGGGTTTTTCTCGTTCTTTATTTCTTTTTGGTTTTCTTGTTATTTATCTTATGGGATGATTTTTTCCAATTATGTGTAGCTAATACTTAGTTAGGGCTCGATTGAGCCCCTATCATGTACTTTCTTTAGGTTTCTTTGTCTTGCACATTATATTTTGATGTTAACTTTGATTATTTCCGGTTTTCTTGAATCCTCACCTCTATGTTTATGATATCATGCTTGTGGTATGGCTCATGTCTTTAGGTCAATTTGATGGCGAGTCCTGGGCCTAATAGGAGTAACAAAAGAACCCCATCACAGGTCTTGGATTATTCAACTGGAAACGGAGTAAGACTGCCATGTTCTAGGCTCATTTGTCTGTCGACTTCCAAGTTTATGCTTTCTTGAAGAAACTTATAGATGTCATGCTAAATCCTTGAAAAGAAAGAGTAGAGTAGATTCATGCCTAACTCAGTTCTTAGGGGGATAATAGTCCTAAGAAGTGTGCCTACCTTAGGTTGCAAAACTGCAGTATCTTATATGGTTTTGCATTGTGCATATTTTTTACCTTATTTGTATGTAGCGTTGGATATCGAAAGCCTAGCCCTTTATCTTATTATTTTATTCATCTTTTAATCATCGTTCCCATCCACAATATCTCTTAGGAATTCTTTTAAACATAGTTACCAATCTGTGGATGATCTCGATTTGCAGTTATACTATCGTTTTAGTTTGCATTGCGAGGTAAACGTGGGCATTTATTACTATTTTTTAGGTGATTTTGTACACCAAGTTTTTGGCGCGTTTGCCGATTGGTTTAATTGTGTTTTTAAACGTTTTCCTTTAGTTTGTTTATTTATTATTTTTTTCTTAAAAAAAGAAGAAAAAAAACTTCCTGACTTTTGTTTTCAGTTTCTATTCTGAATGTTTGTTTGTAGAGATGGCCGAAGAAATCATAGCAAATCCATCGGCAGAAGGCCAATGAAAAGCTCCTTTTTATTCCACAAAACTCAATCAACCATCATGCATCGCCTACCCGCCAAATGCACCAAGGCAGCTTCAATTTTCTCTCTTTTACTCATATGTTGCCACATTTTAGAGTCACACCCTCGAGGATCCATACTTGCACATAAGAGATTTCTTTGATCTTTGCAAGATCAAACATTCATGGCTTAAGCCAGAACATCATTCAGGTTATCCTCTTCCTTTTTCATTAAAAGTAATGCTAAGTTGGTTGACTCTTGCGCGGTTCTATTAACAATTGGGGAGGAGTTGCCACAAATTTTAAGAAAATTTTCCACCCAAAGGGACTAGGAATTGAGGGAGGAGATTCAGACCTTCCCAAAAGGATGGAGGCTTTTCTTCGAGCATGGGTAGCATTCCAATGAGCTACTTATCAAACTGTCACCATCACAATTATCCCAGAAGATCAGGGTACAAGCACTTCTATGAGTTTAGATTAATTCTACAAAAGTCTTGTGGATTCAGCTTGTGGAGGTGGTGTACTGATGGAGAAAAGCAGTGAGGAAGCCATTGAGCTCTTTGAAACTTTAAGTGAGAATTCTCAGCAATTCTCATCAAAAGGAAGGAATGTATCAAAAGGTAAGGGTGTTTATGAGATAAGCACCAACAGTGGAGTCCAATCTCAAATGGCAACAATGGAGAGGAAGCTAGACATGATTGTGAAAGCAATGACATCACACAACATCTCTCCAATTCAGCAAGTACAAAAAGTCGAGGTATGTGCCATATGTTCTAATTCTAACCATACCACTAAGACTTGTCCTATGTCTCCATTTGCAGAGCAAGAACAGGCCAACTATGTGGGACAAGGTGGATTTCCTTCGAAGAACAATCTATACTCCAACACCTACAATGTAGGGTGCCGAAACCACCCTAATTTCTCATGGAGTAATAATAATTAGAATGTGCAGAATCCACACGAGCAGCAACGAAATTTTCAGCAGGGGAATAATTATCAGGCTCCACCACAAGTGATGCAACCCAATCTGGAGCAGAAAAAGAATGATCTTGAATGGGCCATACTCCAGTTCATAACCGCACAGCAACAGACTAATGCTCAGACTAATCTGTCTATTCAAAAATTGGAAGCAACAACTAGCCAGGCCATTCAGAGATTGGAAACACAAGTGGGGCAGATGGTCAAGGAGATGAATGAGAGGAAGATGAGCGAATTTCCATCCCAAACAATACCCAATCCAAGAGGACATAAGCGGGTCAATGCTATGACATCTCTCAGGAGTGGTAAGGTCATTGATAACAAGGTGGGAACAGAAAAGGAAGTAGAAGCACCTCCAACAAAAGCCAGAACCTCCAGAAAGGTAATTGAAATGGAGTATATGACATTACCACCCTTCCCTCAAAGGTTAGTGAAGCCCAAGAAAGAAAAACAATTGCTGGATGTTTTTGAAACTTTAAAGAAAGTTGAAATCAATATTCCTTTACTTGATGCAATTAAACATATTCCATCTTATGCCAAGTTCTTAAAGGATTGTTGTAGTAACAAGAGAAAGTTTCATGAGCATGAGCAAGTTTCATTAACCGAGGAGGTAAGTGCGGTTTTGTTAAGAAAGTTACCACCTAAGCTGAAAGATCGAGGTAATTTTACTATCCCATACAGAATTGGTGACAAACTCTTTAACCGTGCTTTGTTAGACTTAGGGGCAGGTATCAATTTACTACCTTATGAAGTTTATGAGAAATTGAGTTTGGGGGAACTTCAACCAACCTCAATCACATTGCAATTGGCCGATAGAAGCATCAAGCAACGGAGAGGTATTTTAGAAAATGTTTTGGTCAAGGTAGATAAATTTATTATGTCTATTGATTTTGTTGTCCTGGATATGGAAGAATCACCCATGCCATCGTCCTTACCCATTATTTTAGGAAGATCCTTTATGAGCACTGTTGATACTAACATATGTGTTAAAAAGGGTATTATAAGCATGGAAATAAATGGAAAAAAGGTCGAGTTTAAAGTATTTGATGCAATGAAGTTGCCACAAGAGAAACATGAGTGTTTTAGTATTGGTGTGGTACAAATTACTGCTAAAAAAATTTTATAAGTACACAACATTGATCCCTTGGAGGTTGTCATGACTCATAACCTCACAAAGCCGGAGCATGAACATGTTATCGACATTATTGATGCCACGCACTCCCTTGAGGCTTTTACACCTCATCTAAGAAGGTACACACTTCCCTTTGAAATTCTTGTATCTACTAACACTACTCTTGATCCTTCTATTGGAAGGGCACCAAATTTGGAGTTGAAGCATGGTGGATATGAAAATGATGAGTTGTGCAAGGAAAGAACCAAGAAATATCCTGATACACAACTTGTCAAGAAGGAGTTTATGTGGGACAGAAGGTATTGATATACAATTCAAAATTAAGACTCTTTCCCAATAAGCTGAAGTCTCGGTGATATGGTCTTATGATGTCACAAAAGTTTATCCTCATGGAGCTGTGGAGGCCTATGGCAAAGAAAAGAATCAAACTTTCAAGGTGCATGGACACCGGATGAAGCCTTATATGGAGATGGGCGTTCAGTTTAAAGATGAAGATGTGACCTTCCAATCTGTCCAGCATATTACTTGAGAGTCACATAGTCTGGTTGAAAACAATAAACTTAGCACTACTTGGGAGGTAACCCAAGGAGAAATCAGTGGTACTAAGGCCACTTCATGCACTAAAAGCCAGATCCTTTAAAAATTTTGTTTATTTTAAATTTTTGTTTTATTTTCTACTTTTTCTTTTCTTTTTAGTTTCTATTTTGTTTTCATGTTTGTAGTTTTACTTTGTTTTGTTTTAGCAGTTTATTTTTCAGGAAAAGTGTGCTTGCATTCAAGTTTAGAGGTATGCTACAAGTCATACCTAGTCTAACCAGTTTTCTCATCTCCCTGGTATGATCTTTCCATTTTCTCTACGCATTGAGGACAATATGTAACTCAAGTTTGGAGGTAGGGGAAACACACACACTTTGTCCATATTTTTTGAAAAAAAAAAAAAAAATTGCATATTCTTGTTATTCTTAAGAATTTGGTTGATCTAGAACTATGATTTGAATTTCATTGGTGAGCTTAGAATGTTGAACACGTGATCATATGATTAGGATTCTAGGTCTTGTTGCTTACCTTTGGCATCTGAGCATTCATTTGTTTCAATTCAAATTGCCACAAGAACATTAGCACATAGTTTGTGAGGTATAACATGTGAACCTGATTGTGTATACTTTCAGGATACCTTGGCATAATAAGAAAAGAAAAAAAAAAAAAAAAACCATTTTCGAAGCTTTCACTGAGTAACTGGACTTCTTGCCTCACCAAGCAACGAATGTTCACGTCAAAAGGTGAGAATTTTGGATTGGTTAAAGTAGCGACCATTTTCGAAGCTTTCACTAAATAACTGGACTTCTTGCCTCACTAAGCAATGAATGTTCACGTCAAAAGGTGAGAATTTTGGATTGGTTGAAGTTATGGCCTGTTTAGTTTTGTAGTCCTTTTTTACTCGAGTTAACACTCGCTAAAAGGGTCAATTAGAAAGCTTAAGGGAACTGAACATTGCACAGCTTGGAAAAAAAAAATGCCATGGTTATTCAATCCGACAGGGACCCCAGTCAACTTTGAGATATTGAGTCATTGCACATCAGAATTAATTTGAAGCCTCATGATTATGTGTTGGTTCACTTTACACTAAATTGAACTTGTGAAATCTCAGTTTGTCATTTGTGAGTGGTTAGACTTTGAAATTCTAATTCATTTTGAAGATGGAGTTTGTCCTTTTAAGCTTGCTAATGAATAAGAATCTTGGTTGTTTATGACACTTTAATCTTGGGGATAACATGAATTGTGCATAATGTTTGTAGGTATCATTCCTGTTAAACCCTCACGAGACTTCACTCGTCCTACTAGGAATGCTTAGGAGTTCAAAAGGCTTGTTGTATACGCTAAATGCAATCGTGTTGCCCACGACAGAGGAAGTAGAGTAGTTGTCATTTATTTTCAGTTTTGTATTGTTAAGGGACTAGCCATATGTAAGTTTGGGGGTGTGATAAGTGCTGAATGTTACACATTCAGGCCCCTTAATTCATATATGTTAATCTCTTAGTTTCATTATAATATGATGTGTTGTGTTGTTTTTGTGTTTTTCCCTTATTTTGTAGGTTTTGGAAGAAAAACACTCAATTCCATCAAGTTGCAGGCTAGGAAGACATGTTGGAGAAAAGCTGAAGAATTTGGCTCAAGCCATATCCATATTTAGCTTGAGCCACTTTGCGCGCTGGAATGCTGAAGTCAACAAAATCCGATTTGGAAAGATCCTAAACCTACTCCAACTCGATTTTGGACTTTCTAGGGTGCAGGAAATTAACTAGAGTTGTTCCTAAACTCTATAAATACTTTCATAAACCCTCCAAAACAGAGAGACAAGCTTGAGGAGAAGAATTAAAGGTTTCAAAGAATGATTTTTCGTAGTTTTTCTTTACTTTTCAGTTTTTCTTTGTTATTTTTTTTTAGGATAGTTTTCATCTGAATTATATGTAACTAATACTTTAGTTAGGGCTCGATTAAAGCCTTAATCATGTCTCTTTAAGGTTTCAATTTGTCTTGCTACAATTCATAATTTGATGCTTAACTTGATTAATTTCAATTTTCTTGAATTCCTCACATCTATGTGTTTGATCATCATATGCTTGTGGTATGGATATGTTATTTAGGTCAATTTGGATGGCCGAGTCCTAGGCCTAATAGAGTAAAATTAATTTCAATTTTCTTGAATTCCTCACATCTATGTGTTTGATCATCATATGCTTGTGGTATGGATATGTTATTTAGGTCAATTTGGATGGCCGAGTCCTAGGCCTAATAGAGTAACAAAAGAACCCCATCACAGGTTCTTGGATTAATCAACATGAAAAATCAGAGTAGATGCCATGTTCTAGGCTCCATGTGTCTGTCGATCTCCATAGTTTTATGCTTTCTTGAAGAACAACTTAATAGATGTCATGCTAAATCATTTGAAAAAGAAAAGAGTTAGAGTAGATGTCATGCCTAACTCGTTGCTTAGGGAGATCAATAGCCTAAGAAGTAGATGTCATACCCTTAGGTTGGCAAACATTGAGTATCTTGATATGGTTGTAGCATTGTGCATATTTTTTACCTTATTTAAGTATGATTAGCGTTGGATATCGAAACCCTTTCCTTTATTCTTATTATTTTAATTCAATATTTTTATCTTATTTCATTCAAGATATTTTCTTAGGAATTGTTTTTTAAACATATTTTACCAATCCTTGTGGGAATGATCTCGTATTTGCCATCTATACTATCATTTTAATCTTGTGCACTTACGAGTAAAACGTGCATTTATTCGCCTATTTATTTAGGTAGATATTTGTACAACAATTACCTAGTAAATTGAGTATTCATAGGAGAGAGAATAATAAGGTAATAATCTGGTACTCAAGAAATAAGAGGTAGAGAATATAGTATGACAGTATCACAGTCTTAATTCGTCTACGGAGGATTTTATGGACGAATCATACTCATCCATAAGTTAGTCAAAGGGAACTTTATTGATTTAATCAATAATATTTTCTAGAGTGCAGTTACAATTATGTAGTGGTATTAATTGTAATTAAATAGTGACTTGAGATAGTCAAAGACTATTTGAGCTATAAATATTATTCCCTTCAGGTCCCTCATCAAGCTATCATAAATTAACCAAAGACAAGCTTTTATTTATTTATTAAGCAAGTTGTTTAAATTTATTAAAAGATTGGCTTATTTATTTATTAAGCGGGTTGTTTTAACTTATTCAAACATTGGCTTAATTATTTGGCAAGCTATTTTAAATTAATTAAGACATAGGCTTATTTAAATAATAAGCAAGTTGTTTTAATTTATTAAAATATGGGCCAAAAGAAAAACTGTACAGAGATACATAAGAGACTGAGCTTGGGATAAAACCCAAGCCCAAGGGGAGCAAAGTGGGTGGCATGGGCTAGGGTTAATAAACCCTAGCCTTGGCCGTGTATTACACTAAGTGGAGGCTAGGGTTTTCTCTAACCCTACCCGTCCACTACATGTAGAGGGATGCAGTTCCACATTGCTATTTTACAGTTTCTATTCTCTGCAGCCTCAATATAAATAGAGGTGCCTGTAGTTCTAGCAAATCACTCAAAAACTCCAATAATAATTCTTTAGCCTTTTCTAAGAATTAAAGTTCTATTGAGTTAATTTTCAAAAGAACAAAATTTAAGATTTGAAGAGGTAGAAAGAGCCTACACTCTTGGTTATTTTTAGTCATTGGTGAGAAAATTTGTTGTTGTTCAAGGAGATGTTCTTGGTTCTTGATGTTCTTGGAGCAGCATGGATTCGTTGATCAAAAGCCAAGGCGTGGCCCTAGTTTGCAAGTAAGTAATTTTATGTTCTTGCTAGTTTAATTTTAAATAGCATTGTTCTTTGTATATTCTTGTTAGAGTTGATCTTGAGTAGGGAATAGATTATTTTTCGCTGCACAATATATTTAATCTTGCCATGTTTATTCCCAACACTAGATTCTAGACAGTTTTGAAACTGTCCAAAATAAACCATCCAAAATGCCATTCTGGATGGTTTTCATATAGTTCTGGGAGTTTTAAACCGTCCAGAAATGGTTCTTTTTTTGTAGTGCCAGTCAGGACCCGCCCGGGACAATTTATAATAATATTTTTAAATTGTGCATAAAAAATAATTTTTATAGGTTTAATATGATTTGTTGAAAATAAAAAATATTTGTGATTTTTTGTACGCGCTAAACACAAAAAAATGTTTCGACAAAAATCATTTTTGCTAAAATCAATTTCTCTAAAACATTTTTCGATAAAAAATCATTTTACGTCAAAACAAACGAAGCCTTAGATTGTCATCTTTATGCCGCTTCCTTCCACCTTTCTTTCTTGGTCATTTTTTATTCAAACAAAACTTTTTTCAGTTGTTTGGACGGCGCAGTGGGGACAGTCGGACAGATTCTATATCCAACGTACAGGAATGGCCAATTAAAGGTGTCAGTTAGCCTAACAGTAAAATCTTTTTACTTTTCCCTAATGAAATGCTTCAAACTTTTTGAGGACCAAACTAATTCACGACAAATACATGTTTCGTTTCCTTTTTTTAATGTGTTTGAAGGGTATTTTTTGTTTGAAAAAGTGTTCTAGTGTAAGAAAGGTAAAAATAATTTTGATTGTTTTATGAGTAGTCTTTAGTTAAAGAGTGTTTGTCAAAATTTTTATTTTGAAGAGGAAATAAAGTGAGAAGAAAATAATAATTAACAAACAAAACCTGTACAGTTTTCACATCCCAAGCATATCAATAATTATCGAGATATATCCTATAGGTTTAGTCCCAAATAGTTGGTTGCGATGCTAATGGGAAGATTAGAAATCATGAGTTCAAAGACTACCAGACCAACTCTATGAGATGTAGTCAACTGTTAAATTGGGACTGAAATGCAAGAGACTCGCTTTAATACTAAAATTTCCATGCACCATTGATATTCTTATAAATAAATAAATTAAATTACAAAAAAAAAAAAAAAACCGTCTATTAGTAAATATTCTTATCAGTCAATTTAAGGAAAATATTTAGAGTATTATACCTTTTACAATAACCTCATACAGATTCACATAAAATTATATTTTAGTATATGACTGATATGTTATATGAATTCTTAAGGTTAGTTTTGTAAACGAAGTAGTTATATAAATGCTGCGTGTCTGTCCACATTTTAGTAGCAAACATTTTTCGTTTCCTTTTTTAATGTGTTTGAAGGTATTTTTTTGTTGAAAAAGTGTTCTAGTGTAAGAAGGTAAAAATAATTTTGATTGTTTTATGAGTAGTCTTAGTTAAAGAGTGTTTGTCAAAATTTTTATTTTGAAGAGAGAAATAAAGTGAGAAGAGAATAATAATTAACAAACAAAACCTGTACAGTTTTCACATCCCAAGCATATCAATAATTATCGAGATATATCCTTAGGTTAGTCCCAAATAGTTGGTTGGATGCTAATGGGAAGATTAGAAATCATGAGTTCAAAGACTACCAGACCAACTCTATGAGATGTAGTCAACTGTTAAATTGGAACTGAAATGCAAGAGACTCGCTTTAATACTAAAAGTTCCATGCACCATGATATTCTTATAAATAAATAAATTAAATTACAAAAAAAAAAAAAAAAAACCGTCTATTAGTAAATATGCTTATCAGTCAATTTAAGGAAAATATTTAGAGTATTATACCTTTTACAATAACCTCATACAGATTCACATGAAAATTTATATTTTAGTATATGACGTGATAAGTGTTATATGAATTCTTAAGTTAGTTTTGTAAACGAAGTAAGTGTTATATAAATGCTGCGTGTCTGTCCACATTTTAGTAGCAAACATAGAAATTTACAGTAAAAATTGTTCTATCCAAAAACGACTCATATGAAAATACTCTTTTCAATAATATTACTACTAAAAATCAACTTTTCTAGATTTTTTAAAAAAAAAAAAAGAGTAAATTTATTAAAGAAGAAGGTAAGTGTACCAAACTCTTGAAAATGACTTAAAGGAGAATAGAATCCTTTTTATTTTAAGGAAAATAAAGTTAAAATTTTGTTTTATTACATTTAACGGTGTATATAGTATTATGTCATTTAAAAATTTTAAATGATGTAACAACATATACGTCGTTAAATCTGTAAAATTCAATCTTCCAAAGAAAACAAATCATTTGATCCATTATAGCACTCTTACACAAGCAGAATTTATTAATACCAAAACATTATTTATCTTTCAATCGTACAATCACTCTACTAATCAAACAATGTGCGAATTTGAGATATTACTAATTTAGTAGCAGTGATAAGAACCGGTTCCTGCACGTCCCACGTTGTCCCTGAAATTAAAAGCTAAAGAACAATAACTGACTACCCAGTTACGAGGACCAATTAAAAAGAAATGAGCCTCGCCAATGTTCATCGGCTTCCGCATCCAATTCTCTTATCCTTTCTGACCTGCATGTTCATCGGCCGTGGAGTGACCAAAATGGAAGAAATTGTCGACGCCGAGAATCTCCGCTCGCATTTCCTCCAAGTTCTGCGTAGCAGACGATCCAGCGAAGGTGAAACCAAAAACCGTGAATGAGTTTTTTTTTTGGGGGGGGGGGGAGGGATATAATTGAATGTGTTTTGTTGGTTGTTTGATCAGTTCCGCTATCAGTGGAGCTTGCGAAACCTGTGGCCAACCCTTTGTATCAGGAACCTTCCCCACCAAAATTCAGTGAGGTTGACATCTCTTTCATTTTCTTGATATATGTGTTTGTTTTTGATTTTCTGTTGGGAAATTTCTGACAATGTTGTTGGATGTTGTGCTAGGTGATGGAGTCTTGTCCCAAGGCAAACATTGTTGGGTTCAAGGACTTGCTCAAGGAGGAAAACCTCTACTTGATTACCGAGGTAATTGGAGCTTAAAATGGTTGTTCAGATTTAAACGGATTTATATATGTAGTTGACAAGTTATAGTTGTGGAATCTGTGGTGCTGGTAGTTGAACTTTATCTGATCGTAACAAACTGAATGAACGGTGCCATAAGGTTTAATCACCCACTTTATTTTTAGGGATAAATGTATTTTTGGTCTAATGCGGTTTGCAGTTTTGATAAATAACTCTCTGAGTTTTAAAAAGTAACTAATCACTCCGTAGGTAAAAAAAAAACACAAATTAGTTCATATTGTTAAAAAAGCTAATAAAATCTATTAATATGCTAAATGAGGGTAGCTGAACTACCCTCATAGCCTTAAGGGTTGTTCGGCCATTCTTTTTAAGTATATCTGGAGATGGTCGAACAACCCCATGGCCATTAGGGGTGGTTCGGCCACCCCTCAATTTATTTATTTATTATTATTTATTTATTTATTATTATTTTATTATTATATTATTATTATTTATTATTTTGCCATTTTGGAGTAGCTGAACTACTTCCTAATGACTATGAAATGACTTGGTCACCCCTTCTAATCGGCATGATTTGTGCTGATGTGGTACATCAATGGATTATGTCAACTTTTCTAATGACATTGACTATTTTGTTATTTTTTCTCTTACCTCGGAGAGTGATAAATCACTATTTAAAACTCAATGAGTTATTTCTCGAAACTTCAAACCACATGAACTAAAAATACATTTATCCCTTAATTTTAAGTGAAAAAAATTTTTCCTAAACTGGGTTTCATTCATCACAAAGATGTTCGCAAGTTCTTGGAATTTTATATGTTTTTAACTTGTAGCATACATGCATATTGCTTAATCGTTGATGCAAGTGTATCTGATTAGAAGTCAAACTTCTTTTGGAAGTGTTTTTTGTAGGTAATAGTACTCATAATACATGTTGATGCAATTTTTATTTGTTGGCCTTTTCTTTGTTATGACCAACTACATATCTTCTTACAGATTCTGTCATTTGCGGTTTTTTCAGTCAACAAACTCTGTGTAGAGCTTTTAATTAAGTCCATATGCTGAAAATACAACCATGATAAATACAACCATGCTAAACAGATTTAACCTAGTGTAATTCTGAGTAATAGTTCCTGGCTTGTAGGTCTTTGAGATTTTGAGATTTACTTTAGTTCTTGATGGGCAGCACAATTGCTGATTTTTTAGCATGAAAAGAATTTATTGTGGGTGATGATTTCTAGGCAGGAGACCAGGGACGCTTGCCTGTGTTGATTTTAAGCATGAGGGAAAACAATCATAAAAGAAGGCCTGCTGTAGTTTTTCTTCATAGTACAAATAAATGCAAAGAGTGGTTGCGACCACTGCTAGAGGTAGTTGCTCTAATGATTTTTTCCTGGCCTTAAATCTCCTTTTCTTTTGCGTTATTAGAATGGGGCATTGGTGAATTTGTTTTGCTTGTCTCAGGCATATGCTTCTCGGGGATATATAGCCATCGCCATAGATTCTCGCTACCATGGTGAACGTGCCAGCAGTAAAACCACCTATCGAGACGTACGCCTTTTGTAGATTTATTTTGTTTTTCTTTAACGGGTTCAATTATTTCTGTCGTATTTACAGAATATAGTATCAAAATTGGTTTTAAAAGATATGGCATATGGGTTCGTGACTGTAACACAATCCAATACGCAAGCAAATATTGTTCAGGATAGTGAGATTCTGTCCCATGAGTTAGCGAATTGGTCCAAAGCTTCATATGCTTTTCTAACGAAAAGTGAACCAAGCTGAGGCTGAACATGAAAAACAATAATTCCTGTATAAAGTTCATCCCTAATCAGGTTATTATATTCAATTGCAGGCTCTTATTTCATCATGGAAAAACGGTGATACAATGCCATTCATATTTGATACGGTATGTCCTCTATTCATACTGTTGTTGGATTCATATGGTTAATGCTCAACTCTTACCTGCTAATAGGAGAATTAATAAGTTGATGAAGATAGTAAACCCTTTGTGGGTTTAGTTGTCTGATTATTTTGCTTCATATATAAGAAGGCACATTGTTTTGATTCTTGCAGGTCTGGGACTTGATAAAACTGGCAGATTATCTAACACAGAGGAAGATATAGACCCTGCCAGGATAGGAATCACTGGTGAATCACTTGGAGGTTGGTTGAATGAATTTTTAAAGCATGGCACGTTAGACGTGATGATTTTGACATGCAAGACATGGTTGGAATTTTGAAAAAGTGTAGGTATGCTTACATGGTTTGGTGCTGCTGCTGACACCGCTATGCAGTAGCTGTTCCTATAATTGGTGTCCAGGTGCTGTCTCCAACTATAATTTTAAAATTATTCCTAGTGTGGCTGATTTTTTTTGTACTTTAGCTGAATTTGCAATATGATTATAGGGGTTTCGATGGGCCATAGAGAATGATAAGTGGCAAGCTCGCGTTGACAGTATAAAGCCTGTCTTTGAGGGTAAGAGAAACTGAAAAATAATAAATATTAGAATGAAGAATTTGATTGCAGCATGATTAGCTTTGTTACGAACTCTGACCACATATTGTTCATCTTTATTGTATCCGAATTGCTTGTTCATGTTACGGTTGAGGCATGTCTTTGATTATAGGGCTCAATTGATTTTAAAGACTTTTCCTTTTTCCTAAATGGAGTGCTTGAAAGTATAATTTAATGTTTAATAAAAAACTTACGGTGATTAAATATTAAAATTCTATTTAGTTTAGTTTAGTAGGATCTGCATATGGTAATTGCATATCATATCGAATACTGTGCTTCTTGAAGCATACATGCACTGGATGCATTTCTTTTGCAGCTGTTGTGTTATTTGTTTCTCTGATGTCCTTTCTTCTTTGATGCAGAAGCACGGATTGATCTAGGCAAGAGTGTCATCGACAAAGCAGTCGTGGAGAAGGTTGGTTACATTAATATCTAGATATTTACTTTAAACTTGGAGTATGATCGTTGCTAAGCTTGAATGGGACTTCAGTCTTTTACTGCGGATTTAATTTTTTCCACTGTGCATCAATGATCATTATAGTGCTTATATTTTACCATGTGAAATAATTGCGGTTGTGATTGAATATATAGATAAAAACATTTTCTGGATGCGGCCTATGAGTAATAATGTCTTGCTCTGATCTCTTTTTAGGACTCTTTATAGTACATATTGAGACTAACTATTTTTATTTTTTGGAAAAAAGCAAGTGACTCCAACTCTTGTTTGAAAAATAAAAAACTCATTCCACATGTTACTAAAGAAGGACCTGAAAAGAACCGGAATAGATATACAAGCATTACTTGCGGCCATCATTCTTTTATCATTTGCAATGTTTCCATCCTTGAGAGACCCAACAAGTGGCATCTTAAATAAAATTACTTCTTACGGTTTGACTTTACTGACCAGGTGTGGGATAAGATTGCTCCTGGTCTAGCTTCCGACTTTGATGCACCTTACACAATTCCAGCTATTGCACCACGTCCTCTGCTCATTCTCAATGGTAAAATTCTATCTTGCCCTTCAACCATGTGTATCTGTACTCATTTCTAAATATATATATAGCTGTACTCATTTCTAAGCAGATCTGTTTGGCCTGAGCTTTAAGAGATTTCTCTCGCTTAGATAAATATGGTTTTAATATCTAAATGTTTGTGTCAAATACATGGTGACCTGGGTGTCTGTAGGCAATCAACTGTGATATGATTATGATTTTATAATCCACAATCTATGAAAAAATCTGGAATATTCAAATAGTCTGCTGTATATTAAATAACGTACCGGTTACCAGATTCTAACAAATGCGGTAATCTTTCCTTGCATTGACATGTCTGTAGATATGAAACTTAATCTTAACTTTCCTACAAATTTTTCCATCGATTGGATTATATTCAAGGTTAACTTTTGTGGGTTTTATATCTTCACTTTGTGTTGAAGCTTTTTTAATGGATTTTGAAAATTTAGGTGCGGAAGATCCTCGTTGTCCGCTTGCTGGTCTGAAAATTCCGATAGAAAGAGCATGCAAGGTTTATGGAGAGGCCCATTTTTCTGATAAGTTTAAGGTTAGACTCAAAGTAGCTGAAAAAAGAACATAAAATTAAAGTCAGTTATCACTTCATGGTCTCCCTTGAAGTACTGGAAAGAACAATTATAATTTATATTATAATTTTTTATTTTTTATTTATTTCCATTTTTCGTTTTATAACTCAGCTTATTGCATTTCCTTGAGATGCAGTTGATTGCACAACCTGGAATTGGACACGAAATGACAACTTTGATGGTAAAAGAAGCTAGCGATTGGTTTGATAGGTTCCTCAATTAAAAAAAAAACTGCTTGGTGCATATTGATTGGTTTGACCTGTATATTTGGGGACAGTCAAGCTTTGGCTCAATTGGTTTAGACTGATGTAACTGTAAGAGGCCTCATGTATGTTTCTGTTGGAGAATGTAATAAAAAAAACGCCATTTCTATGAAGAAATAGATATTGCTAGAGATCCATGCTGAATGCTGATGTTCACCTGCATCCACGATGTTCATCTAGTGCTGGAATGCTGTTTGCTTTCTGCCTACTGCTCTCTTTTTCTTTTTCTTTTCTGTTTTTTTGGAAACTTTTATTAGATTCTCTAAACTTTTTTTCTCTCACTTCGGTACCCTGACCTCTTAACTTCTCTCACTTTACCTACTTCCATCAAGATTCAGAAAAAAAATTAAAATGAGGGGTTGTATTGAAAACTTTTGCAGCCTGAAAAAAAATTAAAATGAGGGGTTGTATTGAAAATTTTTGCACCTCTGTTAGGATTTAACGGAACATGCTAATGGAGGGGTTGTAAGTTATAGACATTAAAAGTTCAAGATACCAAAGTGAGAGAATAAAGTTTAAGGGGAGCATGTCAAAACAGCTTAAAGTTCGGAAGGTCTAACTGAAGTTTCCTTCATTATTATTTTTTTTTTTTTTGTAAGTTTAAGTTTTTTCTTTAATATTTTCTATTATTCTTATTTTTAAAGTTTTTAATTTTGAGATTTTTTATTTGAGGGTATTTTTGTCTTTTAACAAAATTTAACGTTTAAAAAGAGAATATTTCATCTAATTTAATGAGATTCTCTAACAGCATGGTAAAGGAACAAAATGAGAATTCAAAGTAGTCTAATGGTATGAGTGTCAGTTCATAGAGGTATAGTGACATAAAGTGACAGTTCATGAGGGCAAAAGGTAATTACTCCATAAAATAGTATTTTAACATTTCTAAAAATTTGCGATTACTCTGTCAATGGTCAATACTGGTGCAATTAAATGTTCGAGGATGGTCTAACGTATTCCAAACGACTCATGGCAGATATGTTTCTTTTTTTGTTGAGGCGTCATATTAGACATCACCTACAACAAATGAAAAATGCTTGATGTCTATCTTTTTGGTCTATCTTTGATCTTTTTTTTCCTTTTTTTCTTTTTTACAATTTTTTGTAAATCAAAATCAGAGCTCAATAACTTTTTGCAAAAGTGGTCCATCATTTTTGCGAAAAATAAAGAAATAAAAAATAAAAAAGACCAAAAATAGACAAAGATGGGCACCACACATTTCTCACAACAAATATCACAACCCTGTTTACTTTTGCGCTTGTATAAATACCCCCATTCGGTCTTGCATGTTTTTTATTCCCCAACCAAAACACAAGCACATTGGTAGTGGAAGGAAACAGAATACAATCATTAAAAATGGCTCAACCTCCCACCATTCCTGATCTTCTTACTCCTTACAAAATGGGGAAGTTCAATCTATGCCACAGGTTTGAACCTTACTAATTCTGTTTTTTTTTTTTTTTTTTTAAAGACAATATATTTTTTCCTCCTCAAAACTATCATTTCAATCTCACTTGTAATTATTAACTTCAACTTATTACAATAGTCTGAAAGGGTAAAGTGTAATTTATCCTTATTTAAAAAAAAAAAATTACTACAATCTAAATTATCAATATATGTAATGTGTTTTGTTCATTGCTTGGTTGCAATCATGTTATGGGTATTATTTTGTGAAAACCCCAGTTGGTATAAGGCCAATGTGCTTCGATTCCAATCTAATTTCAATGTTTCATTATGTGAGAATGGTGTTTGTGAAAAATACCTTTTTTTTATTAGAAAGCAGTGACCAAACCAACGAGACTGGTGGCGGCCACCCTCTCCACAATTTTTTTTTTTTTCTTCCATTAAATTTATTAAAAAATATATTTTTAGTTTTTTTTTTTTTCTTTTTTGGATGCCTCTGAAAAAACTTTAATGCAGGCCGGCTCTCCTAAAATTGAACCAATAGTATCCTATTATGGATTAAGCCTAAGCTCGATTTGAATACTAGAAGAGTTGATGTCCATGCTAAACCAAACCTCTTTCTTTTTCCTTTTTTTTTTAATCAGCTGTCCTTGTTTCTGCCATAATCATTTTTCATAAAGTGGATTGTTTGTTTATTCTTCCCAAGCTTGATATGGGAAATATGTATATATGTGTGTGTGATGTAGATAGTTTTATTTTCTTCAGTAGAAAGATTTCTTCCTTGATTGAGTTAATTTATCATTTACTTTCTATTTTCAGAGTAGTTATGGCACCGATGACCATAATAAGATCTTATGGCGGTGTTCCTCAGCCACATGCATACTATCTTATATTATTCTCAGAGAACCTCTAAAGGTGGTCTTTTAATAGCTGAAGTAACTGGAGTTTCTGACATCGGTTAAGAGTAATTTTAACTATAATAGTTTTGCAAGTTCTTTTTGGGTTGGGATTGACAGCAATTAGCTATCTAAATATTTGCAACTTACGCATCTATTGTGAGATAACATAAATAAGACTTACCTGCTCAAATAAATTTTGAATTGTTTGACCACCTATTCAGGTCTCATCTATACTCTGTCATGTCACATTAGCTAATCAAATTGCTAACAATTTAGATAACTAGTTGATGTGATCCTAATCCCCTATCTTGCATTGAAAATTTTTAATTATTGTTAGGTTTCTTCGATATTGTTAAGGCATCCTAATGCACCCGATGTATGGACAAAAGAGCAAGTTGAAGCATGAAAACCTATCGTAAATGTTGTTCATGCTAAAGGTAGAATCTTCTTTTGTCAGCTTTGGCATGTGGGGAGGGCTTCAAATCGAGGTTTGTCTTAACCAACACCTCTCTTATTTCTTCAAGTAACGCTATATATAGGACTTTTATTCTCAAAAAATGAAGTACCTTTTAAAATTTCTAAAATCATCATTTGATATGGAAGGTATCACTATTAAATTTTGATTCAATAATAATTTTAAAAGTTACAACACTTTTAAAAATAAAAGAAGGATTAAAGTCTTACTTATTACGTTACTCTATTTCTTATCTTCTAAGGTTAGTGGTAGCCAATTGCCCACGGCCAAACCACCACTTTTTGGTGTGTTTGCCAACTCTAAGATCTTGTACTTTTGCTATTTGGAAGCTCACATTTATGGAATTCCCATCATAACGTTTTTTTTTAGGCCTTCGTGATCCAAAAGAAATTTTTTTCTTTCTTTTTTATTTTTTGGGGGGTGGGTTTCGAAGTGATAAAAGTTCTCTGTTATAAACTTCATTCTTTTTTTTTCTTTTTTTCCTGGAGGTTTGCAACATCCTGTACAAATAATGGATCAAAATTCTTGTTTTTCTATTTCTTTAAGTGGTGGTTAATGATTTCTTTCCAAACTCATGGGATGGACACTCTACAATAAAAAAAAATTCAAACTAATTTTAATTTGGATATTCTTTCTTTTATATTGTTGTCTACAATTTTTCAGTCAAATGGGCAAGCTCCAATTTCTTCTACAGACAAGCCTTTGATCACCACTAAGGGATTTGATGGTGAAAAGTTTCACTCCTCCACGGCAGCTAAGGACTGATGAAATTTCTCAAATTGTCAATGATTTTAGAGTTGCCGCAAGGAATGCATTGAAGTTGGTAAGTTTTCATTTCATAAAATAAATATGAATTTTGTGACGAGTCAAAATTGATCTTGGGTTTAAGCAAGATAAATGATATCTAATCAGTCAAATCTACCAGAGAGTGGGGAAAAAAAACTTAAAAGAAACAAAACAGATACCATTTTGAATTAGTTTCATAAATCGTGCTACCTCCTATTGTTGTTATAGGGGTAAAAGATTAGTACTCTTTCTAGTGGCTTTGTATATTAGGTATGCTTTTCTTTTGAAAAAAAAAAAAAGGAATTAAAAATTTATTACTTTCTTTATGGAAAACAAAAAACAGATACTAGTATGTCATTCCTTTCTCTGTGGAAAGAAGTTAAAAAAATAATAATAATAAAAAATAAAAAAGACTTGAGGGAAATTCCAAGTACATCATAGTGTTCAAAGATATTTGCCTACTGTCTAAGGTCCATAATCTTACTGTTACGTGAACACAATAAGAGTATAATTAGGGCTTGTTTTCATTGTGTTTCCAAAGCATTTAAGACATACAAAATTGAGTTTAGGGTTATTGAAGTATATGTTATCATAAGGAGAAAATAACTGAGTATGTGATGATAGTTTGCCTTATTAGCTACTCTTGATTTATCATTTGTACGAAAATAAAAAATAAAAAATAAAAAATAAAAAATAAAACAAAACAAAACAAAGAAAGAAAAAAAATCATGTGAGAGCTTCATCAAGTAAAATAGTAGGGATTTCAAAATAGAAACGTATCAATCAACCATTTTTTTAGATTTCTTGTTTTTAAATATCAAACATCATGATCTTTAACATTTTTACTTATTCGCTTTGTAAAATAATAATTTTGAAATGTATACATAGGTTTTGATGGAATTGAGATCCATGGGGCTTATGGCTACCTAATTGACTGGTTTATAAAAGATAAAGTGAATGATCGAACAGACCAATATGGTGAATCCCTTCAGAATCGCTATCAATTTGCTCTGAAAGTAGTCAAAACTTTTGCCAATGAAATAGGAGACAAAGTTGGAATAAGGCTATCTCCTTTTGCAGACTATAATGAATTTGGAGACTCTAATCCAAAAGTATTGGGCCTTTACATGGCAGAGTCATTGAACAAATATGAGATTCTTTATTGCCACGTGGTTTAGCCAAGAATGAAGACTGTCTATGAAAAAAGTGAATCCCCACAGTCTTTGGCCAATAAAAAAGGCTTTTAGGGGTACTTTTTTTGTTGTTGGGGATTATGGCAGGGAAGATGGAAACAATGCCATTGCTGAAAACCATGCAGATCTTGTTGTTTATGGTCGTCTATTTTCAGCCAATCCAGATTTACCAAAGAGATTTCCAGCTCCATGTTGTTTATGGTCGTCTATTTTCAGCCAATCCAGATTTACCAAAGAGATTTCAGCTCAATGCTCTTCTCAACAAGTAAAACAAATATACATTCTACATCTCTGATCTTGGTTACACAGATATCCATTTCTTCAAGACATTGCTTAGGTTTGCAAAAGGAAAAAACACGAAATATTGGTTTATGGGGGGTTATTAATTTTAAGAGTCAATGGTATTGTCTTTTGTAATTCAGTAAATAGGTGATTGTCCTAAAGTATTTTAGGAATAAATGGGTATTGCCCTAAGGTTTTAGTCTATTAGTCTGTTTAAGTGTCTCTTGTACTCCAATAAAGAAGACTCTAGTCTCTTTCTCTTTCTAGCTTCTTATCTCTTCTGTCTCTTTCCCTACTTCTTTCTTTCTAGCTTCTCTGTCTCTTCCTTCTTTCTCCTCTCTTAGCTTTTCACTTTCATTCCTCTTCCCTAATCTCTACCCAGCTTCTTATCTCTTCGGTCTCTTTCCCTACTTTCTTTCTAGCTTCTTCGTCTCTTCCTTCTTTCTCCTCTCTTAGCTTTTCACTTTCATTCCTCTTCCAGTCTTCCCTAATCCCTACCTTCCAAAGATGCAGATTTCAATGCAAAAAGATTCATATTTAATAGATGCAAGCCGCACTTTATCACAAAGCACTACATCTTAAGCTACATTTGATACGCAAAATTGCTATTCTATTAAGAAAATGAATAACTTTTATTAAAAATTGAAGGTGGTAGAATGAAATTGCCTTAAAATAATCATTCTCATTGCCCACGAGAAAATACATATTCCTTAAATTGAGGAATAGGTACTCATCTCAAATTTGAAAAGAACAAGCATTCCCTCATGGACAATGAGAATGACTATTCAAAGTGTTAGTCTTATCATATACTCTAACACCAAGACTATTCTATTCAACATTATTTCATTTCTACTAAAAGTTATTCTCTTTTTTCTAATAGAATAACTATTCCGCATACCAAACGTATTCTTAGTTTGATGAAAAGGCATCTATTGAAAACATCCATGACTTGTCAAGAAGTAAAACTACAATAATATGCATTTTCTACATGTACCTCAGTTTTAACCAGGAGGAGTACCACAGAAGTTTTTGAAGTACGATACAAAAATCACATCATAAAACAAGCTCCGTTCTTTATATTTGAAGGAGATCGACTCCACAGCCAATTAGGCTCCTGTAAGCCAAATGGCATTAAAAATAAAGAGAGCCTTGAAAGTTTGGCTATAAATTAAAAATATGCCACAATTCCAAATAAAAATAAAAAAATAAAAAATTGCTTCCAACTAATTGGAGGACAATATAATTGAAATCTCATTGACTTTATCTTGATCCAAAGGGAGCTATCCTTTTTGTTTTTTCCTCTACAACGAATGTACACGATGCCAATGTCAGATAAGCAACACAAATGAGAATGAGGTGGGTCAAAGGTAAAAATTATATATATTGAATAATTATAGAGAAGAAAAAGAAGCAAGTTAGCAAACCAAGAAACAAAAAAAAAAAAGAATGGATGAAAAGAAAAAGCACCAAAACCAGTCATGACTTCACATGCTACCAGCTCTACCAGGAGTGGGTTTCGTCGACTTCACTTTTGCCATATCAACAAGATCCCCAAATAGCTTATCCTCTGGCTTAGAAGGCTTGCTAGATGGGACATAAGGTGAAGTAGAAACCTGATAGGAGTTTCTCAAGCCATTGTTGTCACTAACAGATAGTCCGTACATTCGCTGATCTAGGTATTGTGCCCCTTGAGGCTGGCCATAGCCATAACCCGCAAATTGGTTCCCATACATCTGTTGAGGATACATAGATGCCATCTGGGCAGCTTGCATTTGCTGGGCAGCTTGCATTTGCTGGGCAGCTTGCATTTGCTGTGAAAGCATTCCCATATATGGCCCTCCCTGGATTGGCTGAGAGTGAAAACCCAACTGTTGGCTCTGACCAACCTGGCTATTGATTGCCGACAAATGGCTGC
Source organism: Betula pendula (assembly GCA_900184695.1). Lineage (NCBI taxonomy): Eukaryota > Viridiplantae > Streptophyta > Magnoliopsida > Fagales > Betulaceae > Betula > Betula pendula. The sequence continues at coordinate 76,328 of FXXK01000539.1, read as the reverse complement.
TTGGATGGATATACATACCTACCACCTGGTCATTCCCCATCGGTTGAGGTCCCAGAGGATGTGCACCACTCTGTCCATGTGTGACAACCACCTGAGCGACTTGCATTGGTTGAGGATATTGAGCACCTGCTACTGGGCTACCGTTATCCACTGGCTGAGCTTCCCAAGGTGGCGGTGGAAATGACGCACTGCTTTGAGCACCTGCTCAGAAATAAGCATTGTAAGTTCCTGCACGTTATGCTGAGCACACAATCCCATGCAATTACATAACAAAAGCAGACAACAACTGCAGCCCAGTTTATTACTACAGACTATTTGGAGAAAATATAAAAATAGAAGGCTCCTGTTCATTAAAATTAATGAACACTTTTTAAGAAAATAGTGATGTAGCATGCCGAGGGTGTTTCTGCTTACAGATAGGAGACGTGGCTGCAAAGGATTTGTGTCAAAAGCATTACGAATTCTAGTATAAAGCACAGATTTAAGTGAGAAGTGCACCATAGACAGACGAAGGTAGCTGCTGCTGCTGCGGTGGCGGAATTTGGCCATTCCAGGCAGAACCAGCACCTTGCACGTACGTTTGCTGCTCATACTGTGGAGATCCAACATTTGGGGCACTTCCATTTGAGTAAAATCCACCTTTGGGAGATTGAAAATTCTGCGGCTGTTCAATTTGCGGAGCCAGAATATTGCTTTGTCCAGCCTGATTGGCAGCTTGAGTATTGACAGAATTCGGAGCAGTGTTAGTATCTGAAAACATGTCAAAAAGAACAAGGGCATTCTGCTGAGATACAGGACTGGCCGGTAGTTGTCCTCCCACAGGAACAAGAGCCAGTGACGGTTCTGCCTTTGGTGAGCTATAGTCATCACCGCTCAGCAGGTCCATTTTGGGATCAACCCTTACTGAAGGAGCTGCAGCATTAGTTGCAGGAGGTGCAGGAAGCAGTAACTGGTTCAGTGACTGTGACCCTGCATTGGTACTTGAGGTGGATCTGCAGAAAAAGTCCTGCTCTTATAGCTCAAATAACCAGAAGGTATCTAATCAATGTTTTAGATTTCATCAACACTTTTTTTGTAAGAGGCCAATAAAACCCATGGAACCGTATGTGGCTGCCCTCCACTTTTTGTTTATGTAGCGGTGACGCCCATGGGGAGGGGAAGAAAAGGGATGCCCTTAGATCCAAAAACGATCCGCTAAATCTTATTTTCTTTTATTAAGATGACAATTTCCGTCATTTAAAATTTAAAGCTTCGAAACAATTATTCATTTGATGTCCTATTAATATATCAACAAATTTCAATCGATTCCAATATACAGAAAAACCATATTTGCCATGTGTGCGCGCACACAAAACTCAAATTTGAAATTGATTCCAACACTTTTTTTTTTATAAGTAATGCAAATTTATTAAAAGCGCAATCCAAGTAAACAGAGAGGATACAAGAGAGAAGCCTAACTATAGCGGAAGAGATATAAAAAAACATGAAAGTTGAAAATACTAAAATCTGAGGTAGCAGCCCAAAGAAAGTCTTAAAAGCATAAACTCTACCGAGTGCTATGACCAAAAAATTTCAATCAACCACTTGCAAGAATGTACCTTACAGAAATCCTTGGTTGATGAGCTTTACTAAAAATTCCTTAAGACCTTAGCTCAATTTGAAGTAACAAGATTATAAAAGAAAATCAAATGAGGGAAACAAAATGGCAACGGAAGGCCAACTGAGACCCATTATCATTTTTAAGATTTATATTAGAAAAACAAGAAGCAACACACTCCCATTACAAACAACAATGACAAGAAGATGGCAGGACAAGATTCACATCAATAATAATGCTGGATTTAGAACTTCAATTTGTAATGAAAGCTGCAGTAATTAGACCTAGCAGCATCAGACCAGAAGAAACCAAAAGTAGATATATAATTACAAGATTTCTTATTAAAACTTTTTCTAATTGATGCAATAAAAAATGATTTTTTATTAGATCAATCCCAATAATTACATGACATACCAGTGGATTAAGTCACCATACTATCATAGATATGGAAGTAAATGTGAAGCAGTTGAAGAAAGCCCTATTACCTCCCATTAGGTTGTCTGCTACTATCTCCAGTGACAACTAGAGGACCATCAACATCCACAAGAGCTCCAACAGGTTCAGGCTTGGGTTTCTCTGCATGAACAGAAGTTCCGGAAGCAATGGCTTCATGCTTGGCCAGTACACGCTGCAAGTCATCATTCAGTGCTAATCCTTGACATAGCAGTGACTCATCCCTGAAAGAGATAGATGAATATTACTATTTTGATGACAATGTTTAAAGTCTTTTACATGATCTAATAACATTTCATTGGGGTTGTGGGATTTGCTCACTAATGAAAGAACTAATGAGTAAATTATCATTAAAAGTGCAAAGCGTAGCCCTGATATACAGGAAGTATACAAAAGTCACAACTAATTAGGGAAAGAAAAGAGTACAAGAAAGTCATTAAAGCTAATCATTAATGGAGCTACATAAGCAGTTGTCTAAAAAAATAGAGAAAAAAAAAAAAAAAAAAACTTGAGCTCCTCAAGCGTCTTTTCTTTATCCTAAAAAGTTCTATCATTTCGCTCCCTCCACAAGCACCACAAAAGGACTTGAGCTCCTCAAGCGTACACAGTTAATGTCATTCTGAAAGACTCCAGATGATCCAGCTGAACACAAACACATACATGCCACATACACGCAGCCAATGTGTGTATGTTTGTGCACCTACACGCATGCTTAGAGTGTATGTGTAACAACCCAGGTAAAAATGCTAGGCACATATGCGCTGTCACTCCAAAAATGACTAGTCAATTTTGAGCTTCTTCAGAATTCTTTATAAGGCTTAGTTTCACCTAGTAACTAAGCAATGTGAGACTTAAAACTCATGACTATCTTTATAAACTACCACCTCTAGTATTACAAACTCCTCATCTTCTCAATATGAAATTGAAGTATTACAAACTCCACTTCTTAAACTCTTGACATCCTCATCAGAGATACGTCATGCAATGCTCTAGTACCACATGGTCTGGCGTTATTAGTTGGCTCTGATACCATTTGTAACAACCCAAGAAAAAGCGCTAGTCACATCTGAACTATCATCCCAAAAGGACTAGTCGATTTAGAGTTTTCCTAAAATCATTTATAAAACCCAATTCACCTAGTAACTAGGCAATGTGAGTTTAGCACTCATGACTATCTTTATAAATCACTCACTCTATGTCGACTACTCATCTTCTTTCCAATATGGGAGGGTGTTACAGTGTGTGTGTGTGTGTGTGTGAGAGAGAGAGAGAGAGAGAGAGTGTAACACCCTAGACCCCCTAGGGTAATTTTATCATGTTTTAGTTTTGTAATTTGTTACGTGGTACTTGTTTGTTTAATTTTCTCTTTTAATTTCATGGGTTTAATAGAGGGGTATGTTAGAGGGCTGAAAAAGACTAAAAAAAGGACAAAAAAGTGAATAATTGTTAAGTCTAAACCTAACAGAACCTGGCCAGCTGTATGTTTCTCCAAAAAGGAAAGTTTTCTTTTTACAAAACAAACCCTAATCAGCCTCCATATTTTAACCAAGTTGAAACCCTCTCCAAATTTTCACCTAATTAAAACCTTACTTTCACCCTAAACAGCCCACCTGTTTTGAGCCTCCAAGTAACCCTACATTATTTTCTTGCAATCCTAGCTCAAAAACATTGTTTCAGTCATCAGTTTAAAGCCTCAAAATACACCCCACGCAAGTTTCAAAAAACTCAGCTCTCTCTCTCTTCAAGCTAAGAAATCCTTAATTTCCACCGCCCCAGCTTTCTTTGGAATAAGAGACAAAAGTAGCATTGAAACTCTTCTCGAATTTCCCTTGACTATGGAACTCTTGAACATTGCCGTAATGTCCTCTTTTAATGCCTCCCAACATGTCTAGAAAAAAGCCATAAAAAACCAGTCAAGTCCTAGTGCCTTATCTCCATTGAAATTTCTCACCAGCTCCAACACTTCACTCTCTTCAAATTCTCTTTCCATCCAATTTCTCTCCCCCCTTTAATGGAAATAAATGAGAGGCCATCCACCTTTGGCCTCCACATATATTGTTCAGAAAACAACTGTTTATAAAAGTTTACAATATGTTCCTTTATTACTATTGAATCAGCCTTCATATTCCCATTAACCACTAGCGACTCAACCAAATTATTCCTTCTATGCGAATTTGCCAGCGATGGAAAATTTAGTATTATAGTCTCCCTCTCTCAACCAAAGGGCCCTTGACTTCTTTTCTCAACTCACTTCTTCAAAAAATATACTTTTTTCCAACTCTCTAGAAAATCTTTTCTCTTTAATTTTTCATCCTCAGTTAATGATCTTTCCTCTACAATCAAATCCAGCTTACAAAAACCCTCCACCATCTTCCGCTTCCCCCCACTTACCAAGACCTCGTCATTCCATTTCTTCAAATCCTATTTCAATGCTTTCAATTTTTGTGCCAACACATAACTAGGAAAACCCTGATAATTAATGGACCCCCACCAAGTTTTGACCTACTCTACAAAACCCTCTGATTGCAACCACATATTCTCAACTTAAAATGACCTACTACCCCTACTCCCTACACCACAATCCAACATCAACGAAAAGTAATCAGACAATAATCTAGGAAGGCGTCTTTGAGAAACATCTGAAAAATATTCCTCCTACACCAGGGATAGCAAGAATCTATCAGTTCTAGACCATGCCTAAACATCTTAATTATTAGACCACGTGAAACTCCCCCTACCAACGAAATATCCATGAGTCCCTGCTCAAAAATGAATTCTGAGAATTTCACCATTGCTTGTGTTTGCCTTGAGTCGCCTAATCTTTCACAAGGATACCGGACTACATTTAAATCTCCACAAATACTACAGGATCTCCCACCAACTCATTAATCCAACCAACTCATCCCAAAGGCATCTTCTTTCCACATCATAATTTCGTCAATAAACACCCGCAAACGCCCATTCAAACTTCTCAATAACACATCTGAAAGAACACACTACCACAAACCTACCCAAACATTCCTCAATCTTCTCCACCACTCGCCTATGCCACATAAACAGAATACTTCCTAACACCCCTCTCGATCCCAAATACAACCAATCCACATGATTACAACCCCATAAACTACAAACTACCTCCCTAGAAATAACCTCCATTTCTTCTCTTGCAAACACACAATACAGCTTTCCACTCCCTTAAAAAACCCTCTAATCTCCAACCTTCTCTCGTTATCATTCAGGCCTCTCACATTCCATGATATGATCTTAGGTTTCATAAAGAACATTTGACAACCCTTCCCTTGCATGTCACTCTGAGATTGACATCCCTTTACATCATAATTCACTGAACGTACCAATCTCTTTAATTCATGATTTCCTCTATTACAAAATTTCCCACTCAAATATTGAACACTACTCACCCCACTATGAATTTGACTAGCTTCAATCACAGTGAACAAAGCCATAAGTTGCTCCATAAAACCTTCACATGACAAGCCAACTACATGACAAAAAAAATTTACCCTCTCCACCACCAATTCTGAGGATGCCAAATAAGACCCACCCTCCTTTTTCCCCAATTACAGCAAGTGGATGAATATCCAGCATCTCACTCCCACCTACTTTCATCTTCTGCACATTTCACCACGGCCAAAGCAGGATCAACCACATCCCCACAGTATAAGCAACCCTTACTACCCTCAAAGCCCTCTATTCCCTCCCCATTCTCAACAAATGACTGTGAAGTCCCAGAAATCTGTTGTCCATCTACCCCCTGATACAATATATGGTTACCCAACTCAGATACCACCCTCTGCTCAGAGACACTCTCCAAAAACATCCCCATTTCCAACAACCCATTCTTTGCATTGAACTGTCCCAGACCCCCTCCCGAGCTACTCCCCTGTAACATCAAACCTCCCTCAATCCCCTCCACATCATCACCCTCACTCGCAACCAAACTCCAGGAAGATGACTTCCCAGCTATACTACTCTCAACTCCACTCATTCTGAGCCCTTCAGCATTATCTAACAAAGACCCATTGATTTCTTCAACCATATCGATCTTCGACCTCGGAGCCAATGGAGGAACACTCGATGCCATGCCATCACCAGGACCTCCCGTACGCCCAAAGACTACATCGGCGACATCTGTTGCAGAAACATCCTTTGCTGTTTTCGTCTCCAAGTTCCAGTATGTCCCCACCATAGAACCAAGCTCCACCATCTTCGCTCTCCGCTAGATCGTCTATTGAGGAGGTGTCCGACAACTATAAACAGTTAGGCTTGACAAAGGCTCAATAGTCTTAACATTAGATACTTGGGCTTCTACGTGTTTCTCCCCTAACAAACCACTCAAGCCCGTTTCTTTAGTCATATGAGGCCCAAACTCATTTTGGCCCATCTCTGAACCTTCTTCACCTCTAGACGACTCAACCACACCCTTTCCCTTTAACTCCTTTTAACATTTTTGCTACTGGGCCTTCTATACCCCCAGCCCCATTTAAGTGAAAGCCCATTTCTAAAATACCTAGCCATCTATCTATCAGCTTCCTTTTTAAGCGACAAGAAGATATTCTTCATCGGCTGTTAAAGCAGCTTCCATAAGAGTCTTCTTTGAAACAACAGCTCCAGCTTGCACCACATGATCTCTGGCTGGCAATTGTGCCTCCTCCCTTCCAAGCTTCTCTTTCCTATTTGTTTTTCGGAAATCCCCGTAGTGCCCCTACTTCAAGCTTCTCTTTCCTGGGACTGCCCTTCCCCTTCCAGCACCTCAGCATACGACCGCCGTCCATGTTCCACAGTCCACAGCAACACCGGCACCTCTCTAGACTTCTCCCCGATTCTGCTCCCACCTGCACCTCTCTTCTCATAATACTTCTCCAAACGCCTCATCTAAGATAAGCAATTACCCCATCCACTGCCATCTCTACCCTCCGGAACTATAACAAAACTTTGCTGCCCTCCACCACCATATTCCAACAACTCCAAGAACCGTTCGTGATTGTTTTCACGTCGCAGCGTAACATACGCCGTATTTCTCACTAAAAAGGTCCTACAAAAATCTCTCAAGTCTTTTCCTTTAATCAATTCCTCTAACGACTTCAACAGTCAAACCGCGCTCGGCCTACCCAAGGCCACTGCTCAGAAAATACCCCTACTCTGCTAAACAAACACCACCAATCCCAATCTCAGAGCAAATCTCAAACGATTTAGCTTCCACATAGAAATATCCCAAATAATGCATTTTTCAAATCCGAAAAACACAAACAAACAAAATTTCATTGACTAACCTCCAATACAAACCTTCACATGCCACCCTCACTGTCATACACAGTGAAGATCAGAGAATATGACAGTGAAGATCAGAGAAGGCCTTCATTGGCAATGTCAAAACTAGGGACAATATCAGAAGGAAAAAGTGGTAAACACTTCAAGCATGCCTTTGAAACTTAGCCATGAAAGAGAGTTGGTTTCTAAACTGTTTATGCTTTGTGTTGAGTTCCTTTGATCCTGATCAGTGTCATTAATAGACAATAATTGTTCGTGAATGTTTGCTTAGGTTTTGCTAAGTGAAGTGTGATGAATTCTTGAAGTGAAGAAACGGGGTAAGTAGATATGATCATACATTTGCTTTCTTTAAAATGTCAATGCCATGTTTTCCTTAAAATTGTTTTCAAAATATATGATGTACTGTTAGCCTTTATGTGGTAGCCCCCTTTTATGCATCCTAAGCTATACGTTTGAAAAAGGGTTTAAATATAAATGATTTTATGCGCATGCTTCCGCTATATTATGAATATGTTATGAGGTTTGATGAGGAGTAAATGGAAAGGCCCTTGGTCTTAGTGGCATTTCCATCTAGTCTTAAGGTTAGAATACCTTTGGGTGCAAACAATTCCTTGGGTCTAGCCTACCGACGAAGCCGAAGTATTACCCAATATGTATGGAAGGGGCGCTTCAGAGAGAAAAAGGAAATTAGTTGTACGAATGCATGAAATGTTTTAAATTATTTTTCTTGGCCATATGAAAAAATGTGCGAAGAGAAGGGGCAGCCATCTTGTATGGTTCGCCCGGAATAGCTCACTCGAGTGCACCATCGTTTATGAGTAATGTCCATATCCCATACACAACTCCACCAATGGCCACGGGAGCAGAGCCGGGATCCTCGTGATTGCCAACCCTTACACACAGGGCATAACTGTGTGTCAACCACTCAAGAGATTAAAGGAAAAATAAGTTTTAGGATATATGTGAAAGTTGACTTGTATTTTTCATGTTTTTGAAATGAAAGTGTTTCTAACTTGGTTTACTGTATACTGTATCTACTTACTGAGGATTTGACTCGGCTTTTGATTATATGTTTAAAACAACCCAAATAAGGTCGTGGATGATTCTACAGGCCAGGAAAACTAGAGTTGGAAGCTTTCCACCTAGAAGAGGACTTTGAATAAGTGCCCGTAGCACATTAGTTTGTTTTGTTCCAGCATGATTTCTACATTTTTTTTTTATAAGTAATGGAAACTTTATTTAAAAAAGCGTTAGGCGCCCCTAAATAAACAGACAATATACATAAGAAGCTCCTAATAAAAACAAACAAAGGAAAAACCCAAACGAAACAGCAGGAAAAACCCACAAACCCAAACAACCTTAAAAGCACTCAAACCCAAAACCCTCAAAACACCAAAAAACTCCAGCATGAGTTCTATATTAAGACTAGGGTAAAGGTTAAGTTTTAATGGGATTAGTTATAATCACAACAATGAATTAAGTTTTTAATTGCTATGAGACATTTGGTTTACTTTGATTTTCACTTTATGGAATTCTTGTATACTTGTGTTTCTCATTCAAGCGATGCCTAATATCGTCTTCCTACGGGAAGAGAGTGTAACAATTTTGGTATCAGGGCAAAGGTTTAAAACAGCCCCTATGAAGGAACTCAACACTATCCTCTCCTCCAGTGCACCCCACCAAATCCCCTCCTGCCTCTCAGCTGCCATCCCCCCTACCCGGTCCCAATCCTCCTCCTACAACGACTCCCATATCCACAAAAGGAACATAACTGCCCCCTCCTCCTAGTGCCACCTCTCTCCAGTTGTTGCATGCCATCCCCCTACTCTGTCACAACCCCCCATCCGTCATGATTTCCTTTGTTCCCCGTGTGTTGCAACCCTCACCAACTCCCCCTTCCCCAAATAAAAACTCCCACCATCACAATTCTCAATATTATATTCAAGGTCTCAACGAAACAATAGAAAATAATGATTTTTCCCTAAAAATATATCAGTTGAGAGCAAGGCCTTACGAAGTTGAGTTAACAAGGTGCACCACTCTCTGCTTGTATGCACGACACTGTTCCACCAAGTCAACAACGACCTCCTGTCGAAGCCCCTGCAAATAGGATCAATGATTATCCAGCATGGAATACAAATTTATGGGAACTGTGATATGCAATAAAATAATGACAAGAACTTAGCAAAAGCTCGTCACAAAATCCTCGAGTTGTTTTTTTTTTGATAAGTAAGAAAATTTATTAAATAAAAAGCGTAAAGCGCCCCTAAGTACACAGGCAATATACACAAGAGGCCCAAATACAGGAAACCCTCAAACCTGCAACCCTCAAGCCCTCAAAACCACACCCTCAAACCCGAAACCCACAAAACAGCAACACCCAAAACTAACGAGACACAGGCTTGCCTCTCCCCCTCCTAGAGGAGGCACCCTTAGCCTCGTACAAAATCCTCGAGTTGTTATCATGGTACCGACTACTAAGTTGGCTTCTCAGGTAACATGAGCATGCGTTATGGAGAGGAACACTGAAATCCACATTAGTTTACCATTTTGTTGTTAAGGAGAAAAAGAGTAGGAATAGCTGATCTATGCTGTGTGGAGAAAATTCAATCTAGTGTTGGTTACGAGGGCTTATTTGGGCCATTTCTACGTAGAAGCGAAGGCGTATGAGATTCAGACAGTAGTGAGATTCAACGGTATTCGTTTTGCAGAATGGCATAGAGGGACGCTTAGAGTGGTGATGCTGGGGAAGACGAGCATGCTATGGCGGCGTACGACGATGGAGGAATTGACTAAGTGGACAGAGAATAAAGATTTTTATTGCACGATACGTTCTGGGAATACTCTTTCGTAGCTCAAAGGAGATCGAATGGCTATGAAAGATATCTGGAATTATCGAAGTATGGTGGAGGAGGCCAGAGAAGTTTTATAGTGTTTCCAGAGGTGAATGAAGGCAGACGCTGGGCGGAGTGTGCTACTCAATTGAGGAAGGTGCAGAATTTTTTTTGTACAGTCTGGAAGTACAGAAAGAATAGGTGAGAAAGCTAATGGCAGCACCATACCGGTGAAGCCAAGACTGGTGGAGGAAGACAACCGGACATTTACAGAGGTCTTGATAGGGAAGGGACATGAGAAGGAATTAGAGATTCTAAGCGGGGACATTATGGGTAAAGCAGAGAATCACCCGTTGAGAAAGATGGATGATTTTGGCAAGAAAGTTATGAAGACGTTACCCAGAAATCAAGTTGGCGGGGATCATGGAAATTTTCCTTCGATGTACAAGGCAAATGTTATTCCTGTCAGCATTGCGAAGGAGATGCCGAATTCAATTAAGGAGGTCGACAGCTGGCTGAGTAAATTGGAAATGGGTATGGGTCAAATTGGGCCTGAATTGGCAGATAATAGGGAACAGCCCATAACATCCTTTGAAAGGCCCGATGGAGGGGAGAATGCAGAGATGGTTTTGGGCAAGTTAGATAGGGCCATTAGTCATAATAAAGAGGTCATAAGTGGGCTGGAAAATAACACTTTATATGGGCCAGCGGAGGATAATAAAAAGCTGGCTCTCAAAAACCGTAAGGAGGAGAAGAGCTCAGTGGAGGATGGGGAAGTGCCCGAACAAAAAATGGTGGTCGTGTATCATCGGAGGATGAAAAAATTGGAGAGGATGATATGGAAAGTGAAGGATAACGGGAAGGTGTTGGGGGATGGGTCGGGTGACCATGCTCTGAAGGATGGTAGTGCGGCAGATGTAGGCGAGGTGACGATTAGTGATTGAGAGGAGTCCAACGTCGAAGGTAGGCTGGTGATTCCGAAGCTGAAACAGCCAAAAATTGCAGGGAAGTTGGCTGTCGTGTCTGACTTACATGGGTCATGTCCTGACGTGATCGAAGAAGACCGGAACCGATACAGAGATCCAGAGGGACCAGATGACGGCGATAGGTTGGCATTTATGAAACCAGAGGAGGCAGAAACTGCCACGGAGCTGGTCGGAGCATCTACTTCAGTTGGGTCAAGACTTGACACAGTCACACAAGTTATGGGGGTACTGATAAGGGTGGGTGTGGCTCAGATTAAGTCGGTAGATAAGTTGGGTTCAGTTCAGGAAGGCTCAGATAAGTCCGAAGGGAGTAAGGAGGTAGGTAGCGGAGAGATTAACAATCAGGTGTTGGATCCTTGTTTGAATAATGAAGTGAATGTAATTAGGGAGAAGTTGGAGGGGAATGAACCATTGTCAATCCTTCCTTTGGCAGTGGGTGTCGATAAGAGGACTCCAAATCGGGTATGTCCAAATTGGGTGGTTGAAGGGGTGAAGGAATTTTATCATGTAGCAGGGTTGTCATGCGATGGCTTGGAGGGTAAAATGTTAGCGTTATTTACTGAGATTGAAGCTACTGGAGATCAATCTTTAGCAAGGAATGTGTCTCAAGTGCATTTTACAGCAAAGGTACAAAGTGATCGGGAGCTAAAGAGGCTGGATTGCTCGGTGAACTACGATAAGAAGAGAGGACAATCTACTAGAGGGAGAGGAAAGGGGAGGGGCTCAAATGGTGTTTTATGAAACCTAAAATAGTCACTTGGAATGTAAGAGGATTAAACGCGATTCATAAAACGCTGAGGATTAGAGGACTTCTAAGGGAGTGGAAGGCGGATGTTGTATGTCTTTAGGAGACGAAGTTGGAAAACTATTTCTAGGGAGGTGATTCGGAGTTTATGGGGTTATCAACATGTGAATTGGTGCTATATGGGATTCTAGAGGGCCTTTAGGTGGCTTTTTGTTATGTGGGATAGGCGGGTGGTGGAGAAGATTGAGGAGTGAGTAGCGAAATATACAATTGCTTGTTCTTTTAGAAATGTAGATGATAATTTTGTTTGGGCGTTTGGCGGGTGTATGGGCCAAATGATGATAGTGATAGGAGGGTTCTATGAGATGAATTTGTTGGTTTGATGAGCTGGTGGGAGATGTCGTGGTGTATTGGGAGAGATTTCAATGTGGTTCGGTATCCGAGAGAAAAATCAGGCATTTCTAGATATTCTCCAACTATGGCTGATTTTTCAGCTTTCATTTTGAGTACAGCCTGTTGGATATTCACTTGTAGGAGGGCATTTTACTTGGTTAAATAATCAAGAAGAACAAATGTGGTCTAGAATTGATAGACTTTTATTATCCCCGGAATGGGAAGAACACTTTCCTGACATGACACAGAGGCGATTGCCAAGACTTTTGTCAAATTATTTTCCTTTAATGTTGGATTGTGGAGCGCCAAGAGGAGGGAGCAAGTATTTCAAGTTTGAAAACATGTGGCTGAAATCAGAAGGTTTTGTTGAACAGGTTAAAATTTGGTGGCTGTCTTATAATTTTCATGGTTTGCCAAGTTATAATTTGGTTAGTAAATTGAAAGCTTTGAAGGCAGATCTGAAAAAATGGACTGAAGAGGTTTTCGGTGATGTAGGGAAGAAAAAGAATGAACTTTTGGAGGGCATTTGGGATCTGGATGTAATTGCAGAGAATCATGACTTAGTCAAAGAGGAGAGGATGAGGAAGGAAGATATATCTAAGGAATTGGAGAAAACATTCCTCTTTGAGGAAGTGAGTTGTAAACAAAAATCAAGAACTCTGTGGTTGAGGGAGGGGGATAAGAATACCAAATTTTTTCACAGGGTGGCTAGTTCACATCGAAGAAATAACTAAGTGGAATCTTTGAATATTAATGGTTCACTAACCACTAGTCCTATGGAGGAGATAAAGGAGCATATAGTGCAATTCTATAGTAACTTGTATTTTAAGCATATTAATTAGCGACTACAAGTGGATGGTCTCACGTTCCATTCCATTGATACGGATAAGAGTATTTGGTTGGAAAGAAATTTTGAGCAGGAAGTGTGGGAAGTAGTTAGGAAGTTGAATGGTGATAAGGCGATGGGGCTGAATGGGTTCACAATGGCTTTTTTCAAGAGGTGTTGGGATGTAGTGAAAGAGGATCTCGTGGCAGTGTTTATGGAGTTTCATAGTCGACAAAAGATTGAGAAGAGCTTTAATGCAACCTTTGTTTCTCTTAGTCCTAAGAAGGCAGGTTCTGTGGATGTGAAGGACTTCCAGCCAATTACTTTGGCGGGTAGGGTGTATAAAATCCTTTCCAATGTTTTAGCTAACAGATTCAAGTCAATGTTAGGAAAGATTATCTCTAGCTCACAAAATGCTTTAATCGAAGGTAGACAAATTTTGGATTCAATGCTTATAGCTAATGAATGTTTGGATAGTCGGATTAGATCGAGGAAATCTGAGGTGTTGTGCTAGTTGGATTTGAAGGCATATGATCATGCAAATTGGGAGTTCTTAATTTAGTTGTAAAAAGCAATGTGGATTTTGGGAGAAATGGGGGGATTGCATAGAACTTTGTATTCTACGATGCGATTTTCCATTCTTGTGAATGGTACTCCATCCAGATTTTTTACTAGATCTCGTAGATTGAGGCAGGGGGATTCGCTATCGCCGCTATTGTTCGTGATGGTTATAGAGGCTTTGAGTTGGATGCTAACTGCAACAATAGATCATGGTTTTTTGATTGATTTTTCAATGGGGTCAAGGAATAACAAAGCATTGGTAGTGTCTCATTTACTGTTTGCTGATGATAAGCTGATTTTTTGTGGTGCAAATTTATAACAAATTCGACATTTGCCGTTTATTTTCTTATGTTTTGAAGCAGTGTCGGGTTTGAGAATCAAAGATTGTTCCTATAGGCGAAGTGGAAGATGTAGAAGATCTGGCTAGTATTCTTGGGTGTAGAGTCTCTTCGCTACCAATGAAATATTTGGATTTGCTTTTGGGTGCATCTTATCAAGCAACTTCTATTTGGAATGATGTAATTGGAAAAATGGAAATCGGTTGGCTGATTGGAAGAAACTTTACTTATCGAAGGGTGGTAGATTGACACTGATCAAGAGTACTCTATTCAATCTACCTACATACTACTTGTCTCTTTTCCCTATTCCAGTGCGAGTGGCCACTAGGCTTGAGAGACTTCAAAGGGATTTCTTATGGGATGATATTGAGAATGAGTTTAAATACCATATAGTAAATTGGGCAAGGATTTGCACTCCGACAAAATCAGGTGAGTTGGGTGTTAGAAATCCGATACAATTCAATAGAGCCCTTTTGGAAAAATAGTTGTGGAGGTATGCTATGGATAGAGAGGCATTATGGCGATTGGTGGTCGAAATTAAATATGAGTACAAGGGGTGGTTTGTGCTCTAAGGAGGTAATGGGGACATTTAGAGTGGGAGTTTGGAAACATAATAGAATGGGGTGGGGTAAGTTTTTCAATTTTGTCCGTTTTGAGGTGGGGGTTGGGTTAAAAGTTAAGTTTTGGCATGATATATGGTGTGTGGATAGACTGTTGAAGATTTCTTATCTGAATTTGTTTAGTATTGCCCAAAGACAAGATGCGTGGGTGGCAGACAATTTGCAGTATCAAGACAGGATTACTCAATGGAATGTTACTCATACTAAAAAAGTGCAGGATTGGAAGTTGGAGATGGTATTATCTTTCTTCGAGAAGCTGTATTCTCTCCAGTTAAGACATGGTGAGGAGGATAGAAAAGGTTGGAGCCCTTCCAAAAGGAGTAAGTTTGAAGTGAAGTCGTTCTATCAAGTGTTAACTAGCCAGGATGACCCTTCTTTTTCATGGAAGAGTATCTGGCGAGTTAAGGCTACTTTGCAGGTGGTGTTTTTTGTGAGGACAACAGCATTAAGAAAAATATTGACATTGGATAATTTGCGATAGATGAATTTATTGTGGTTGAGTAGTGTTGCATGTGTAAGAAGAGTGGAAAGTCCATTGACCATTTATTAATTCATTGTGAAGAAGCGAGAGAACTATGGAGTTATATTCTTAATCTGTTTGGCATCGAGTAGGTTATGCCGAGATAGGTGATTGATTTATTGACTAGTGGGGGGGTCAAGCGGGGTTTTGTATAGTTAAGAAAGTATGGAGGTTGGCTCTGTTGTGTTTAATGTGGTGTATTTGGTGTTAGAGGAATGCTCGGAATTTTGAAAATGTAAAGACCTCCCTCTGCGCTTTATTAATGACATGCCATCACTTACAAAAAAAAATGACAAGAATTCATACATCTAGGAAAAATTTTAAATATTGAAATTGTTTGCAATTTATATACACCAAAAATTTGCATAGCATCATAAATTAAATAGACTTCGACCCAAACTTCCTAATAGTGCAGTTTTGATGAAAATATTAGATTATATTCTTAATCTGTTTGGCATCGAGTGGGTTATACCGAGACGGGTGATTGATTTGTTAACTAGCTGAGGGGGTGAGGCGGGGTGTAGTATAGTTAAGGAAGTATGGAGGTTGGTTCCGTTATGTTTAATGTGGTGTATTTGGTATGAGAGGAATGCTCGAAATTTTGAAGATGTAGAAACATCGGTGCTAGAGTTGCAGAAGATTGTGTTTAACATGTTACATACTCGCATAGCTGCATATCATAGCTTGCTTGTTTCTTGTTTAGCAGCTTTTTCAATTTTTGTCGTTCTTTTTCTTCAGATTAGGAATTATTTTGTATACTCCTTGTGTACTAAGGTTGCGTCCCTCTGCGCTTTATTAATTATATGCCATTACTTAAAAATAATAATAATGACAAGAATTCATACATCTAGGAAAAATTTTAAATATTGAAATTGTTTGCAATTTATATACACCAAAAATTTGCATAGCATCATAAATTAAATAGACTATGACCCAAACTTCCTAATAGTGCAGTTTTGATGAAAATATTAGTTTAAATGACCCAAATACATGAAAATTGTATTATTACGAGTATAAATTTCTAAACTTTCTTGGCATTTCAAATCTACCTCTTTGTTCCCTGGCTCTAATGCGCTTAGCATTTCTGCAAGGACATCCATGATTCCTCGTGCATTCTGCATTTCTGACAGGCTTGAAAAAGAAAATTCAATTGAAAAAAAAAAATGAATCATTAGTCAATAAAACTGACTAGAAAAAGACATATAAAAATGTTATGCAACCAGCGGCACTGGTACTGTCTGCCCAGTCTAATGTTGACTACTCAAATCCTCTAATCCAAGGAACATCCCTATGCTCTCTTCCATTGGGCAAACATTTAAACCATCCATCCACATCATGCAACTTCAAGTCACTGTTAATCCGGGGTACTAAATCCCTCTCCCTAAAAGCTTGAGAACTAAATGAGTAGTGGCAGGATTTTTACTAGAAATTACAACAAGTACAAGAAGAAGGGAACCAGGAACCATAGTTTTTCATCAATTGCTCCTCAATCAATATATTTAATTTAAGAACATGATAGAATACAACACTTGCCCCAAAAATCAAGGAAAAGAACAAGCTGGCTATACACTTGATAAACATTAGAAAAGCATATAGGTTGACATGTCTCATCCAACTATGGCAATGAAAATCTGGTACAGGTAGAGCACATTTATATGATATTGGATAACTGCCCCCACAATCAGATGTATTCCATCATTCAATCATGAGCTACTAAAAAAGAAGTACCAAGTAAAATAGTCAGACAAACGTGTATGTTGATTAACAAAATGATTGCCAGGTTAATTTCCATATAGATAACAGAAAAGGAGTTACAGATGTACCTCAGGGTTGGAAACTCAGACTCTGCAGATGACTCGGCTGTCTCTTGCTGATTATCAAGATTGCGTATATTATGAGGATAAGATGTCAAGGGTTGCGTTTGTGGAGGTGTGAACACAGGCGCAGCCATCTCAGATCTCTGAGGGAACACCGCTCCAGAACGCTGAGACAAATATGGGCTTTGACTCAGAGAATGTCAAAGAAGATGGCCTAACTATTATCATATGCGCCATGATAATGTAACAGTAATGAAATGGAAAAGTCATACTAATTTAATGGTGCATAAAAGGGGATCCTTATCTCACAATTCATCAACTAAGTATCATCTAACAAAAAAGGTACTACAACAGAAAAGCCTACGTAAACTAACCAACAATTCTTGGTATGCGGCATAATACTGTGGATATCTTGCTCTTGGTCCTCCAAAAGCTTCTTGCCAAGTATCTATCAGGATCAATATCTTCTCTTTGACATGAAAGTCAGGCTACAATATGTATCAAAAATACTATGAGTAAACCATATCAAACGAGGTTAAATACAAAGCTGGGTTGCAAACATAATATTCTAGGAACATTCTTGCCTTCTTCTTTACTATCTTCACCATCTCATGAAGAATATCCTTCTCTGCCACATGCATATGTACAATGTCCCCACAATTCTTTATGATTGTCTCCAATAGCTAGAATACAACGACCAGACAAAAATAAAACCAATTTAGTCCTTGTAAGAAAGTCATTAAAATGACAAGATATAACAACTACATCACTGAAGCCTACAACCGAAGAGATTGAAAGTAGAATTTCATGCAGACCCAAAAGACCATATCAACTCAGGCATTATAAATAGATTTAAATCAACTTACCTATGAAGGTGACAATCATTGAACATAAGCACTTTTTCTTTTCTTTTTTTCAATCTTCTTCTCCCTTTGAGATCTAAGAGCTTGTTTAGGATTGCGTTGGAAAATTGAGCTTTTAAAGCAAAAAAGAAATTTTTTTAGAAAAGTTTATTTTTAAGCTTTTTCCAAAAGTGTGTTTTAGCCATTTAAAATAAAAAAAGTCAAAGAAGTACTTTTTGAGTTTTGTACCAAACCAACCAACTTTTTAAATACTAAAAGTACTTTTTAAGCTTTCTAACACAATCCCAAACAACCTCTACGTATAATAGGAAAAAAAAGAAAAATTGGTTCATTCACTTGGGGATAAAGCCCAGACCTTCAAATACCATCTAATCAATTCTGTTTCACTATCTTGTCCTCGATCTACATCTATATTAACTTTTGACATATAAAAGGCATGATGCTTCAAACTTCAAATACTGACAAAAACTGGCAAACTGCAAAAACAAATGCTTCCAAGCCATCTACCTTCTCATATATCCTAAACACAAACTTTTTCCTCTAGGGAAAAAAAAAAAAAAAAAGAAACATTTACAGGAAAAAACCTGGAAAATAGATGTCATCAAAACTGTATAGATCAAACAAAAATTGAGTTCTCTCCTCATCCTGAGAGTTGGTTGCTTACAGATCCCAGCTGAACAAAATCTACCAATCCACAGAACTGAAGACACTTGTATATCTTATTGTTGTTTGAAATCATCAAAATGTTTGGACCATGTCCCATTCAAAAAACTATACTATAAGCTACTTACCTCTAAAGAAGCATTTCTCAATTGAAAAAAAAAAAAACACACACACACACACACACCATAAAAGAGGGCAGACCACACAGACTATCTCAGCTTGACATTTATCCGCACCATACCAACTAGATAGATTTCCCCAAAAACAATCAGTTTTTATTTCTTGATATGCAACAAATAGCTCACACCACGCTAGGATCAATTGAAGCACTAGATATGATGCTATACTAGCCAAAGGAATAAGTAACACAATCTTGAGAGGTGAAAGACATGCAAGTTCTGATTCAGAAAAGGTTATCACCATAAGTGCTGATCATTCAAACCAACAGGCCTCATCAGTTTGAAGTGGACATTATCCTATTGTCTTAACAAAGGAGGACATTGACAAATTCTTTCATCAACACTAAAATCAGCCATCATCTTCCTCCACTGTGGTTCTTTCAAAAACAGGTAATGCATCCTCTTCAAATTCATAGATTATTGATTCTGGAGCTAATGATCATATGAAAGGTAATTCCAATATCTTCTCTTCTTGGAACCGATCCTCCCGGAAAATTGTTGGGCTTGCTATGGCTCTCCTCAACCTGTCTTAGGTAAAAGAAAAACAAATGTTTTACTTAATGTTTCCCTATCTTCAATCTTATTTGTTCCAAAATTTCCAATTAATTTGCTTGCAGTCAACAAACTCACAAAGCTCTAAGATTGTTCTGTTACATTTATTTGCTCATACTATTGTGTCTTTCAGTATCTAAAGACGAGGAAGATGATTGGTGGAGGTCGTGAAGTGAATGACCTATATGTTGAGGAATAGTCTCACATCACCTGTGGACAAGATCTTGGGCATGTTTATAAGAGTGGGCAATCATCTTCTATAAAGTCGGTTTTATGAGATGAGTTAGGCCCAAGAATTTCTTCATCAAAGCCTATCACAAGGACGAATGGGCCCGCACTACTTACCCCGTGACAAGGACCAGAAAAAATATTGGCCTGCACGTGAGGGAGGGTGTTGAGGAATAGTTTCACATCGCCTTTGGACAAGATCTTGGACATGTTTATAAGAGTGGACAATCATCTTCTATAAAGCCGGTTTTATGGGATGAGTTAGGCCCACGAATTTCTTCACTATACTACATAAATGTTACACCAAAAATTCAAGAGTTCCACTCTTCTTCCAATCTTGATATGTTCCAGTGGCATTGCCTCCTTGGTCACCCGTCCGTATGTGTCATGCATCAATTAGTCCCTACTTTAAATAATAAAATTGTTGTTGATTGTGATGCTTGTCAATTGAGTAAGCATCATCGTGCTTACAATTCTTCTAGAGATAGTAGTTGTGAGTCTAGATCATTTAGGTCAGCTCATTCAGATATTTGGGGTCCTTTGAAAGTTCCTTCATATCTTGGTTATAGGTACTTTGTTACATTTGTTGATGATTGTTCTCAAAAAATCGCGTTGTTCTTAATGAAATATCGTTCTAAATTGTTTTCCCTTTTCAAATCTTTCTATATGGAAATTCAGACACAACTTGGTTTACATTTATGTATTTCGCATTCTAATAAATAAAGCAAAGGAATATTTCTCTGCAGCATTTGTTATTTCTTTACGTCTCATGGTATTATACATCAATGTGCTTATACACCTCAACAAAATGGGGTTGCTAAACGGAAAAATTATCACTTGTTAGAACTAAATCGTGCTCTTTTGTTTCAAATGAACGTTCCTAAATCTTTTTGGACTGGTGTAGTCTTAACTGCGTGATATTTAATCAACTCCTTGATGGCAAGTCCTTTTTTCACTCTCTTTATTCTTGGACAGCTGCTTATCTAGCTCCTCTAATGATAAGCTTTAATGATTTTCTTGTACATTTCCCTTCCACTTCTTAAGTGGTCCTTTTATATACTTCCTGTGTACCAGGGCTACTTTTTTTGCGCTTTTAATATATTTTCTCTTATTTATAAAAAAAAAAAAAACTAAACTCCTTGATGGCAAGTCACCCCATCAAGTATTGTTTACATAAAAATGTTTGTTCTCTCTTACTCCACAAGTTTTTGGATGTGTCTGTAACGTTGATAATTGTTAAAGTATTGATTAACTGATTAAATTTATCTCTTCTTATCTGCTTAAGCTTTTGGGATAAGGGGTGATTTAACAATAATCTTGGTCCAGGTATGGATAAGCTTGATCTAAGCGCTCATAAATGTGTCTTTCTTGAATATTCTCGTACTCAAAAATGGTTATCAGTGTCACAGTCCTATCTATGTAAACATTTTATGTCTACTGATGTAACATTTTTTGAAACTCAAACCATATTTTTCTACTAAATCTACGAGTCCATCATTTGATCCCCATGATATCCCATTACATGTTCCTGTCTGTATTACTCAATCCATTCCTTCACCTCCTCCTTTTCAAGTGCACACTCGTCGATTTTGAAAGGACATTCACTCCTCACAGCTTCTTCCCCATCTATGGATCCCACTCCTATATCCTCTGATACATTGCCTATTGCTTTGTGTAAAGGTACTTGCTCTTGTATTACACATTATCCTATATCCTCGAGTGGAGTTTGGAAAGGTGTGTAAATTAAAAAAAAAAAAATGCTATTTATGGCTTGAAACAGGCACCTTGAGCCTGGTTTGGGAAATTTAGGCAGGCAATACTTAAGTTTGGGATGACAAGATGTCAAACAGATCATTTTGTCTTCTTTTTTTTTTTTGATAAGTAGAAATTTTATAAAAAAGCGTAAGGCGCCCCTAAGTACACTAGAAGTATACAAGAGGAAACCTCAACAGAAAAGCATGAAAAAGAAGAAAAAAACAAACGAACCCCAAGCCCCCACAACAACAGCAAAAACCCCTAAACCCGCAGCGACCTATTTTTAACCCGGCTGGACCCAACACTTCCAACATCAAAGTTAAGGGAGCATTCTAAATTTTTTCGCTCCCTCCAACCCTTTAATTTTACAACAGAGCCCCCATCATCCGCAAACACGCCCTCCCGCTTATGGCCCTCTTCGATGTCACACAACAGATCGAGGAAGCCTTGCTCATCTCCCCCACACGAGACTCCCGAAAAAAGAGCGATCACCTCAGGATAACCATTAGCCCCCGAGACCCCATCCTCAACCTCAACCCCAGCCTCCAAGATGATCCACGGCTGTGCGAAGACTTCCCCAAGCAAATTACTCCTCTCAGAAGATTCCCCAACCTCCGATAAACTCACAGGCTCGGGAGACCGACGTGGAACCCCACCATAGGGGCGAGGCATGAGAAATCCCCGCCGGAGCATACCCTTCGCCGGAGAAGAATGAACAAAAGACTTATCGGCCTCCACTGCGGGAGCCAAGAGACCGCCCACCTCCTTGGAGCCCGAAAAATCACTGGACTCAAAGGCTAAGAACAGCCCAGAAGACCCACCAGAAACCGAGCTCTGATCACCCACCAACGGCACAGCACCAAGGGCTATGCTAAACAGATCACCTGCAAACTGACCCAAATCCAAATTCAAAGCCCTCTTGACCTTGTGTTTACGGTTATAGAAGTGCACCGGAAGGCTCACCTTCTGGGGAGAACTAGCAACTGGAAGGCTCACTGTCGGCGCTGACGAAGAAAGATTCCTCACAGAAGTATCGGCACGGGAGACAGACCCCTCGTACGTGAAGCAAACATCCCTCACAGTCGACGCAGACGCCTCTGAAGGAGCAAAAGGACTCCTCCCCAAATCCGGGTCTGCTCCAGAAACCGTCGACGACCCAAGACCCACATCGGAGAACTGCGCGATCTCAGAACCGGTCGCCAAAGCCGGCATCAACGTCGAGTCAAGAAGCACAAAACCGGTCGCCAGAGCTGGCTTCCTCCTCCGAGCTGAGAGACGAAGACCTCCACGAACCGCAGCAGCGCCTTTGCTCGGATCCAATACAACCTTCAAAGGCCTCCTACATCTTGACTTAACGGGCTTAGAGGTCTTAAATGGCCAAGGCAACTTAAAACCTGATGGACCCAAAATGGGCTTCAAGCCCAAACCCAAAGCCAGCCAGGCTTGCTTCAAACGCCCAAAAGCCCGGCCCAAATCACTTAATAAGAGATCCATCACCCCCAGCCAGCTGACAGGATCCCTCACCGAGCCACACGAGCCGCAACATCGGTCAGTAGGCCTGTCTACAGCGCAGGAATCGATGACCGCCGACTCCATTTCAAAACAGTTGATCGCCGACCTCAGCTCCGGCTGCTTCTCCGGCGACCTCGAAGGACAACAATCCAACTCACACGATGAAATAGTAAGAGCCAACTGCGCTGTAGAGGGAACCGCCGCCGTAGGAGGAACCGCCGAGCGAACCACCTCCGCGAACGACAGAGCACCGCCATCGCTGAAGCGCCTCACCGCACCTTTCCCACCAACAGAACCGCCGATCGAACCACCAGTGTCCGATGACTGAGACCCATACACCGCTCCAAAAANGGGGCGAGGCATGAGAAATCCCCGCCGGAGCATACCCTTCGCCGGAGAAGAATGAACTAAAGACTTATCGGCCTCCACTGCGGGAGCCAAGAGACCGCCCACCTCCTTGGAGCCCGAAAAATCACTGGACTCAAAGGTTGAGAACAGCCCAGAAGACCCACCAGAAACCGAGCTCTGATCACCCACCAGCGGCACAGCACCAGGGGCTATGCTAAACAGATCACCCGCAAACTGACCCAAATCCAAATTCGAAGCCCTCTTGACCTTGTGTTTACGGTTATATAAGTGCACCGGAAGGCTCACCTTCTGGGGAGAACCAGCCACTGGAAGGCTCACTGTCGGCGCTGACGAAGAAAGATTCCTCACAGAAGTATCGGCACGGGAGACAGACCCCTCGTACTTGAAGCAAACATCCCTCACAGTCGGCGCAGACGCCTCTGAAGGAGCAAAAGGACTCCTCCCCAAATCCGGGTCTGCTCTAGAAACCGTCGACGATCCAAGACCCACATCGGAGAACTGCGCGATCTCAGAACCGGTCGCCGAAGCCGGCATCAACGTCGAGTCAAGAAGCACAAAACCGGTCGCCAAAGCTGGCTTCCTCCTCCGAGCTGAGAGACGAAGACCTCCACGAACCGCAGCAGCGCCTTTGCTCGGATCCAATACAACCTTCAAAGGCCTCCTACATCTTGACTTAACGGGCTTAGAGGTCTTAAATGGCCAAGGCAACTTAAAACCTGATGGACCCAAAATGGGCTTCAAGCCCAAACCCAAAGCCAGCCAGGCTTGCTTCAAACGCCCAAAAGCCCGGCCCAAATCACTTAATAAGAGATCCATCAACCCCAGCCAGCTGACAGGATCCCTCACCGAGCCACACGAGCCGCAACCTCGGTCAGTAGGCCTGTCTACAGCGCAGGAATCGATGACCGCCGACTCCATTTCAAAACAGTTGATCGCCGACCTCAGCTCCGGCTGCTTCTCCGGCGACCTCGAAGGACAACAATCCAACTCACACGACGAAATAGTAAGAGCCAACTGCGCTGTAGAGGGAACCGCCGCCGTAGGAGGAACCGCCGAGCGAACCACCTCCGCGAACGACGGAGCACCGCCATCGCTGAAGCGCCTCACCGCACCTTTCCCACCAACAAAACCACCGATCGAACCACCAGTGTCCGATGACTGAGACCCATACACCGCTCCAAAAAGGACCTGCGCTTTGCTCAACTCCCCAGAGACCCGGCTCCATCCCCTCCCTCCACAGCCCTCAGGGAACAAGACCAACCCTCTCCGGCCTCCCTCTGCATACACCACCACTTCTAAGAACCGCCCAGCCTTATTCCCACCTCTCTGAATAATAATTGCCTTCGACTGTTCCCTGAAAGATTTGACAAACTCCTCATCCCCTAGATCCCTAATCACCTCTTCCACCTTCGAGATCAACCAAGTGACGCTCAAAGATCCCAAACAAACAGACCCATAGAAGCCTTTCCTTCTTTCCTCCACCCGCAGCTCCGATTTCCCTTCCACCGTTGAAAATACATAGTTTTTGGCCTCGACGAAGAAGCGGCTCTCCAAACCCATTCACAGAACTACGGCTCCCGGCTGTCCACCCACACGGCTATCTCCGCGACCCACTCACATCGTGGATCCTTAAGCGCTGCTTCCAACTGCGCTGACCAAAACACCGCCCAGGAACACACCAGCCGGAGTATAACTTGAGCCCAGAGCCTAACGATCTCAGCTATGCCAGCCCAAGGACACAAACTACCTAAACGCGCCTGCACGCGCCGCCCCTGAGTAAGGGAGAGAGAGCGGCTCTCAGAGAGAGAAGAGAGCGTCTAATCAAGTAAAACATTTTGTCTTCTATATCCATTCAGATGATAAATGGATACTACTGGTAGTATATATTGATGATATTATTTTGACTGGTAATGATGTTAAGGGAATTGAAGAACAGGAGCACTTTCATTCCCAAGTAGTAAGTTTCACATTAAAGATTTGGGTAAACGTAGATATTTTTTTTGGAATAGAAGTGGCCCAATCAATTGGTGGTATTAGTTTATCTCACCGAAAGTATACTTCAGACCTTTTGAAAGATACAGGATTCTTGGGATACAAACCAGTTGATACTCCAATGGATCCAAATCAAAACATGATGATTGTTTAAGGGGAGGCTCTTGAGCATCCAAATGTGTATAGAAGATTGGTATGAAAGTTGAACTATCTTACCATTACCTTTTTTTAATAAGTAGTGCAAATTCATTAAAAACGCAAAGGAGTGCAACCCTAATACACACAAAATATACAATAGGACTCCTAAAGTATAAAAAAATATGAACAAAATTCCAAAAACTCATAAAAATTAAAAACAGACAAACGATTCCACGCTACTCTTCATGCATAAAGAGAGTGAAACATCATCTTCTCATCTCTAACATCACACTCACTATCTTACCATTACTAGACCAGATATTTCTTTTGCAGCGAGTGTTGTTAGCCAATTTCTTGAAAATGACAAGAATGCCACATTGGGTTGTAGTTCAACGTATTCTCAGATATCTAAAAGGATCTCCAAGACGTGGATTATTATATAGAGTTAATGGGCAACACTTGCGCATTGAGGGTCATACTAATGCAGATTGGGTTGGCTCATCCTCAAATAGAAGATCTACCACAGGTTATTGTATCTGTTTGGGAGGTAATTTAGTTACTTGGAAAATCAAGAAGCAAACAGTGGTTCCCAGGTCTAGTGCAAACCTGAATACCGGGCAATGTCTCACACTACTTATGAGCTTGTGTTGTTAAGAAAATTCCTTCAAGAAATCAGTTCTAAAGTAGCAACACCTATGATGTTGTTTTGTGATAATTAGGCAGCAATTCATAAAGCCACTAATCCAGTTTTTCATGAATGTACAAAACATATTGAAGTGGACTATCATTTTGCTCATGACAAGTTAGTCAATAAAGAGATTTTTAGAGGGGGAAAGGGGGAAAAGGGATTACATCAAAATTAAATAAAAAGTGGGTAGGCAACCCAAACAACAATCCTAATACAACCATAAAACGTTGTGGCAGAACTAACGAAACGTCGAGAATGGATCATAAAAATGACCCGGCCCATCAAGAGAACCATAGCGGCCACGAAGGGCTGCAATAAACACAAAAAGCTCCGGAAGGAAACCTTCTGAAACCCTTGGCAGAGAACCACCACAGCAGCACCGAAGGAGGATTGAGCAAAGAAGTCGACGAGTCACCAACCCATCATGAACAAAACAGGCATAAGACCACCAGAGCAAAACAAAACAGAAAAACAAAGGAAATAACAGAAAAGCAACACCAAACCCATAGATCAACAGCATCAGCGGAGGAGACGGCAAAGACGCACGGGCACTTGAGAACCACGCATGGCTGCGTGGCTGCCAGGCTGAGGCACAGGAGGCAGCTACGGGGAGCAGGGAGGCGTAGGAGGTGCGTTGGTGGCCGGAAATGCTAGAGGAAGTCAGATCTAGAGCCAAATCTAAACTCCAAGACAGATCCGGGAGGAGGAAGCGTAGTGGCGATGCGGAGGAAGCGGCATGGTGATAATGGAGGGGAAGAGGCTGCGATTTAGGGAGGATTAGAGATAAATCGCACAAGTCGATGGATAAAGTCTCATAAGAGATGAAAAGGGCCAGAGAAAACTCTAGACTAAAAAAAAACAAAGGTAGAGGATTCATGCAAGAATCAAAAGGCAAAGCTGAGGGGAGGAGGAGGGAAGAAGACATTCTTCCCTCCTCTTAGTGCAAAAAAAACAACGACGGTTAGGGTTTGTTGCTTTCAATGAGAGAGAAACTTAATGGGGCCGGCTAGTCAATAAAGAGATTGTTACTCCTTATGTGATGTCAAAAAATCAATAGCAAGTTTATCCACCAAAGCTCTTGGTCATGGACGTGTTGCATATATTTTCTCCAAGTTGGGTTTACATGATATATATTCTCCAACTTGAGGAGTGTTAGGATAGATCTTATCTGACTGTTTTAGTAGTCTATCTTGTTTAGAAGTTATGATAAATTGTATCTTGTTGATAGACATTGTCTTAATCTTGAAATGTAATCTACTCTATAAATAATAAACCAAAGTGTGGGTACCTGATAAGAAATTAACCCACCATTTATTTTCTCAACAAACACAATCAACAATGATACTAGAAAAGTAATTAACCTATTGGTTACCAATCAAAGAAGGTTGACCAACCCTATAATCAATCAGACATATATTTCCAACAAACTGGATTGTAGGAGTTCCTACAACCCAACCTCTAAAAAATGATACGTATCCTTTAAATATGTGAAAAGTACATACTTTCTAATTAATCATATTAAAGAAGCATGTAAGAAGCACATGTTATAAATCCATATACATATGTGTGTGTGTGTACGTGTCTCTATCAAGTTCTGTGGACTTACTGTTAGGGTAAGAAGTTGAACTTTTGGATTCTTACTGCCAATGCGCTTCTTTATACCTTTAACAACATCCTTTGCTTGCCTAACAATATATTATCAAAAAAGTAGGGACCTTGAATGAGAAATAAAAATAATATCAACATAAAAAAATCCAGTTGCCCCCTAAAAAAGATCAGAAGTGTGAGAATTAATAATGAATGTGATAACCATGCACGTGGCTCCCCTAGTGGCGCCATGATTTGTAGGACATGGCCTCCTTATAGGGAACCACCATGCAACATGCAATACATGAACATGCAATCGAAAAAGTACGAACATGACTTATTCTATTCATATTTGGCACCTTCTTATCATTCATTGTTTCCAACCATCAGTGCATTACAAAAGCACAATAAAGTCGTACAAAAGCATTCTTAAGTTCTCACAAACAAGTTTATCTTCAACTGGTAAGGGAAAAATAGTTTTAGAACCATTACGATAATTGGAATCCTGATCTTTGAAATGAACCCACCTGCTATATGATCACAAATCAACCAAATCATTAAAGTGATAGATTTTACCATTCCAATAAGTTTTTAACTTGTTTTTATTTCATTATTGGTAAGTTATACACACATCCATCCAGTGTGCCTTGCATCCACAACCCTCCCTCCACTCCTTTCTTAAGGCGGGAGGAGCTGCCATTTGAAGCTAGAGCTCATTGGCCAAGTTCCCAAAATTTGGCACAGAGAACAAACTAAAATTTATCAACCAAACGCCAATTACAATAAACTATAACCGGACTGACCAAACGTGCCGTCCCCAAATTATTTAATTAAAAAAAGTTTAATTCACAAAACTGATGCAAAAGTTCATGAAACCGTCATATGGGTTTTCACTAATCGTGAAGCTCGCATTCTATATCCAAATAATGTCCCAATAAACTTGATTATCTATCCAAGCCTGTATTGCTCCCGAAGATAATCAGAAAACATATAAAATTAAAAAAATAACAAATAAAATCCAAATTAACTAAATGAGAGACAATAAACCAACGAGGTTTTCTCGTTCAAATATTAAATTTCTAAATTTCAAAAAGGAGAGAAAAAAAAATATTGGACAATTCAATCCTCAAAACACAACAGCAATAGAGCCAGCATCAGCAAAAACGAGAGGGAGATTGGAATCCAGTGCAACGCTTACCCAGGGTCCTGATTGAGCATGTCGCAGATCTCGATGTTCATGGCCCAATCTGGACCGATGAGCATGTCGCTCGTGGCTCGTTCCACCATTGAATTCACCATCTCCGCTCACCACCAAAAAGAATCCGATCCGAATATCAAACCGCTTCCGGCTAACGACACTCACTTTCCCGGCGAGATCGCAGAGAACTCCGGCGATACAACGGGATATTACGGCTACACTCTCTCTCCCTCTCGCTCTACGAGATCGCTAAGGTTTCTACTTTTCCGTTGAGAAACGATTTTCGTTTTCCTTTCTTCTTTCTTCTTTCTTTTTTCTTTTTCTATTTTTGGGTCAGAGGTGAAATAGAAAAGAAGAGCCAACCATTAAGCGCCACGTGGGAGTGAGGCGTGCCGTGCTGACATGTACTTCACCTGATACCATTACCTTGGCCGACCAGTTTCATCAAATGGCATTGGCCATGCAACCGGGTGTTACGTGGGCCACTCAATAGCCTTGCCGTTAACTAGAGATATAATCTAGTGGAACTGCAGCTACGATAACAATTTGAAGCCAAGTCCATAAAAAGTAGTACTGGTCTAGACTTTGGACACAAATCTAATTGGCTGCTGCGTTGTCCCAGCTCCAAGTCAAATTTAGATTCAACTTTTCTTTTCTCTAAGCAAAGAAGATAGAGAGGTAGTCAGAGGTTGACATTTCTCATTTCGTTGTCACTTTTTTTTTTTTTCTTTTTAGGGGCGAGATTAAAAGTTTTATTAACCAAATATAAGGAAGATAGGGTGGTGTTTTGATAACTCTTTTTATCCCGTATTTTGTGTTTTTGTTCAAAAAAATATTTTGACGGGATAGGAAGATAGAGTAGTTTTGAGTTTTTTTATAAGAAAAGTTATTTGTTAATATTTTGACTATTTTGAATAAAAAGAAAAAAGGAAAGAGATAGTAAACAAGCCACAATTTTCAGTAATTTTATTGTTCAAATTATAAGCAATTCGATAAGGAAATTACTGGGGATCTGGATCCTACGTAGAGGGATGGAGACCCCAACAAACTTTCTAATTAATACAGTGCAAAAATAATAGTAAAACACTGAAAATTGGCAAAATAAATTACTCGATCCAAAAGCTTCTTGACCCAATAACCAAGAAAACGACCACTAAAAAGGCAATTTTTGTAATAGATCCAAAAGATTGGATGTTGATAGACACACCTGCGATGGCAACAAGGGATCTTGGTTGCCACCGAAACTTGAATCTCAATCCCTTTAAAAGCCTAAAAACTCTAGAGAAGTCATTATTCGACTTCTCAGCCGTTAAGTGTAATACCTCAAAAATTTAACAAGTTTTAAAATTTATTTTGAAACTTTGGAAGCTCATGGAACGTTTGAAAGACTCTATGAAACATTTGGTGTGCTCATAGAACGTTCGGTGGTAAAAATCAAATGTTCGATACGTGTCTCGATGCACTGTTCACATAAAAACTTTCAATCAATATGCATGTCAGACAGTATCAAACGTTCAATACTTTTATGGAACGTTGATATGCTTTAATCAAACGTTTGATGCTTTTATCAAACGTTCAATGGAAACCCTAGGACCATTGGGTAATAATCCATCAAACTTTCGATGTCATACATAGAACGTTCAATGAACCTAAAAGCCCAATAATTCTTAACCAGACGTTGTAACTCTATAAATACAACCCATCGCCCTTTATTTCACTGTTCATTCATGCTTTTGAGACCAAAGAACGTTTGTGAGTGTGTGAGAGAGAGTGTTTGGAGAAGGAAAATGTTTTTTTGGCTTTGGAGGTACTTATCTTTGTCTAGTTCGTTTTCTTGTTGTTATCTTGTTTAGATGATGTTGAATCTTAGTTTATGTGTTATTTAGTTTTAGTCTTGATCATTTGAGGTTTAGATAGTTTGTGTTGTTTAAGGAGTTTGATACCTCAAGACCCTATTTTTTAAGTACGAGACCCCTTATTCCCTCTGGTTAAACCTTTGGGGAAATCCTGTGGAAGAATATTTGATTGACTCAAACGACGCAAGTGAGTAAAAACTCACATAGATACTTATTATTATTATACTTTTATGCATAGCATTACTATTTTGATATATAAAACATGTATGTTTACAACTCTCATTAAATGTTTATTTATGCTCAACTGTGAATTTCATTTGTGAAAACAATTGTGATTAACAAAGATAATAAAATGATAGGTTGTGAAAAGCATGCATATAAAATACACAAAGATTAATATGTATCATATGACATGGTACATTTGTACGTACGGTAGAACGGCCATGGGCTTACTATTAATACAAGTTGATTCTATAGTCAAAAGTTTTCTTTTAAGAAGAGGGTCTTGGATCCAATTCTTAAGTTTTGTGCCAACGCACCATTCTTTGAATGGGTCACTAGTTACGGCTTTGCTAGTCAGTGTGGGCCACCCGATGTCAAACTCAATCGGACTGCTAATATAAGACGGTATGTTTATGCAATATCCAGGACACCAAAGTTGTATCAGAAATCCTTTAAGATACGCAAACCTTACTAAGAAAGGATAATATCTCGGATAGACCATATTGTTAACATATTACTTATTTTTTATTATATCTTGTATTATAAATATATTGCACTATCATAACATGTTTATGCTATGAACTGAGAATAACAATACTTGTGATTTATAAACTGAATTCATAAATGCATTATTACTCATTAAGTCGTGGACTTAGTTTTGTATCTTTTCCATAGATGATCTTATGCAACTTGATAGATAACATAGACAATGGCAATCTATGAGAGTCATTTAGTCCAGCTGGAAGATGTCCTCCGAAAAATTTTTGATAAGCTTGAGCCGATTTGGCTAGGAAGGATCTGGCATGCGGGCGGAGACCCTTATCATGAGATGATTAACATGATCTACATCTTGAGCAAGAAGATTTGTGATTTCGTTATGACTATTAGGTTATATTAAGTTTTGGATTTGTAATCTTTATGTTATTTTTATGACTGGTCTTTTGACCATATTTTGGAGACATCAATATTTAAGGTATCTATGAAATTATGGTTATATTTCTTTTGCTATTCTGGTATTCTTTTATTATGAGTATTAATTGTTATATCTGCTCTCTATAAGTAAAAAGTCTTCCACTATAGACTCTCATCCTTTTGAGAGGGTATGATCCCTAAGTTTTAACCTATGGATGGGTTAAGGCTGGGAGAAGAAACACTAAGTCATTTATAAATTAAATAATTTTGTCGGGACATTACATTTAGAGAGGAAAATAGAGTGAAAAAAGAGAAGAATAACCCAACCCTAGGGTTTCTTGCATTCAAAGTAAAAAAACATGCAACCTTTCATTCATTTCTTGAGGTAAAACCCAAATCCTTGCACCTTCGTTATCTTTGTTTCTGTAATCCTTATTTATATACATGTTTCATTATTTAGAGTATGATTTGAGGTTAGGTTGGGTTACTTTGAAAAAAAAAAAAAAACTCAGTATTTCATGTGATGTTTTCAAATGAGAAGTCTTTATTTCATGCATTGTTTGTAAAAGAAAAGAATCATGACTTTAAGTGTTGTCTTATGATTTGTTTTCAAAAGAAAGACCTTATGATTTTCATGTGATGAATTATACAAGCATGAGTTTAATTAATATTTTGAGCACTGACACCCATGGTCATTGGTATGATTTATATTGCCTGAGACTTTGTTGGTAATAAAGGTAACACCTTTAATGATTGTGTATTAAAGGTGAAACTTTTGGATACCTAGATGTGTTCTTTCATGTTTTGAGGGATTTTATGATTCTTGGTATCGTTTGGATTGAGTCTAGGGGCCTAAGAAGATTGGTATAGTGTTTATTTGAGGAATCTTCATGTATGATTGATCTATCTTATATTTATTTAGCGTTTCGGATTATTGGTTGGGGCTAAGAGATGGTTTGTTTCCTGTTCAAGAAGTGTAGGATCATGGCAAGGATACCCGTAAACCATAATTGCATGTGAAACTACTCTTTTTGTGAGTTGATAGATTTGGGAGTCGAGATCGATGACGATTGGTATAGTGTTGGCAANGATCGAGTATGATCCTCTTAATGATCTACGAGTCGACTTTCTCTATTTCTTCAATGACGCCTTGATGGAACCATTGGTTCCAATGAAAGGATGGGACGAGATTGCCCAAGAGGTCACCGAGCATGGACCTTGCGAGATAAAGAACGTAAGGTAACACTCCTATCCTTCCTTGAATTTTGTTTTTGAAATTTTGAAGACGAAATTTTTATAAGGATGTGTATTTGTAATGTCCTCAAAGAATTAAACAAGGTTAGATAAGCCTTGTTTAGGATTAATGAGAATGTTATGGTTGTTAAAAGATAGATTTTTGAACTTTTTGGCTCAGACAAATGTTCGCGGGTGTAACGCCCGAGGCAATTATATAACTTGTAATTAATTCTATAATTCGTCTCCCAACCTTAAACCATTCGAATTAAGATTTAGGGATATATTTATTCTCTTGGATAGAACATCTGTAAAACATCGGCTTGAGAATCATCAGAATCCTCCGGATTAAGTCAATTGATTTAACTAACCCGAAGTAATTTCCTATAGGGTATCCACATCAGCTAATTAGTAACTGACTAAATTCACTAACTATTCATTAGAGAAAACAACAAAATAATTGATCTGAGTTTACTTAACCAATAAATTAATCTATCATCAAGAAATGGACACAGAGCTTCAAAATAGATAGTACTATAAACATCATATTCAAAACTGAGGATACGAGCTATTCGCTTGGCCTCTCCATCTCAGCAAATCGCCTTGCAACATCTTGTGTTCCTAGTAAGGATAAAACACCGGAGTGTTTTTATAGAAAAAGTAATAACTGAGTAAGTTGACTAACTTAGTAAATAAAAACGATATGCACTGTTTATGCAACGTAGTCCTTCATAGTTTGTAAAATAGTATGGATTCTTTTAAATAAATGGGGTATCTGATCTCTGTCACTATGTCGTTGAAAAACTGTAGTTTCATTTTTAAGAGATTTGACATAACTACAGCGATCAAATACCTATGTTTTAATGCACAAAATATGATGCAAGTAGATATACATATATATAGTCATATGTTAACAATATAGTTTACCTGAAACATTACTTTTCTTTTAGTAGGGTTTGCGCATCCTTGAAAGGCTTCTGGTACAATTTCAGTATTCCAAACATTACACAACGTACCATCTTATACTAGCAATTCAACCAAGTCCAACCTCAGGTGGCCTACACTGATTAGCAAAGCCGTAATAGTGACCCCACTTGAAGAATGGTGCGCCGATCACAAAACTATAACTATTGAATCCACGGTACACACACGACAATAAATAACTTGACCATAAAGTTAAATTGTAATAATTATAAGTCTATGGTCAATCTTCCTACATGTGATGGTGTACCTTGTCATACGATACATTCATTATTTTTGGAAAGTAGATTTATATAAGCGATTAATCTTGAAGCAATTGTGTATAGTATGAACTGCACTTATTAAAATGTGTGATATGTCAGCAGATTGAACACACTTTCTTTTATGATTTTATGGATTTTATGATATATCACACATTTTAGTAAGTGCAGTTCATACTCAGTTATTTACTTATCTCAAACACTCATCCGAAACTTGGGACATCTTGCGATCACTGCGAAATATTCCCAAAATATACAAATTTTGTACATTTTGTTCAGCACACGAATGTATGTATCTTAGATATGAATGTATGTACACAAACATTTATACTTTCATAAGAACGTTTGTCTATTGAGGATACGAACGTATGTGTTCTTGCAAGAACGTTTGAATGTGCCCAGTTAAAACTGAGAAAAAAACTCTCTTAAACTAAACACTATACGAATTTTGTACCTACACCTAACTACAGAAAATGGAAATAAAGTATTTTATGAAATAAAATAGAATAGTATACATAAATATTTCAAATCTTCTTTAAAAACTAAATAGACATATGTAAAACCTTGTAACTATTAACACTTCTTTAAAACTTTGTAAAGCTCGTGATAGATAAGCATGCTATGCAATAATGTAAACATTATAAGGTCAAGAAATTACCCTTCTTTGTGGAATGAAAATTCAAAAGCTTCCCTTTTTCTTCAAGATTTCTTTTCACATTCTCACACACTCACAAAACTAACCTAGACAGAGTAGGGTTGTGCTTAAAGGTGGGATGGATGGGGTGTATTTATAGAGAAATTTATTTGGTTAAAAATTGCTGGGTAAAACCATGTTTTGGGCTTTATACGAATGTATGTGTACTAGTCACGAACGTTCGTGGGTACTTCCCTAACACACATGTAGTGTGCATCACCTGTTGCGTGCAAAAATGAATAGTGCTACATGACACATGCACAAACGTATGTAACTTTACATGACCGTATATGTGTACTGTGTACACGAACGTTCCTGATCTTACACGAACATATGTGTGAGCCAAAAAAGTCTAAAAATTTTATTTTAAGGCTAAAAGTATCTGGGGTATTACATCAGAAATAGTCCAAAGAATGTTCGCTTAGTACATACATTCACCATAATGATAAGTTGTGCATCATGTGTATTTGTATTCACTAAATTGTGGACTTACACTTGTATCTGTTCCACATGTAAAATATATGTTGTTTTATAGATAATTTAGTTGACAATGGTATCGAAGATGCGCTTAGTAATTTTGGAGAGTTTGCTCGGGATTATTTTTGAAGAGTTGCACCTGATGTGGCTATTGGTGTAATACCCCAATCCTAACCCTAGTTAAGAAATTGAGTACTTTGGACCCTAAGGTTAGTTGGAGTCAAGTCGGAAAGGTTCAGATGGATTTTCAGGGCTCGAAAGGACCTCAAGGTTAGTTTCTAACCTAGAGGATCAATTCTCCACATGAGAAGATTGATGGTCTCTGTTATGGTTGTTGAAAAATGGAGAAGGATGAGAGGAAAGTAAGAGCATTCACATTGGATGATGTAAAATCTTAGCTAATGAAAAAACCCACTTTTGCTAGTTTAGTTAATGGGTTTTAAAAGACATCATACATTCAATTATCTATTTTTTCTCTTTATCATTTAAATGTTCTTTTTTTTTTATTCTTTCTTTAGCTTTCTTTATTTCAATTCTCCCATTGGTTTATGAATGTTTTCTACATAAAACAAAATGAAGGCAAACTAGAAAACATTTCCTCATGTTTGAATGTTGAAAAACATTGAAAATGAGGATGATGACATTCACAAGAAAAAATGAAAAACATTTACAAGAAAAATTGAGAAAAGCAATCTATTGCCCAATTTTTTCAAAACTAGGGGAAAGAGAAGCTACCATGAATGAAAGAAAATGAGGATGATAACCAAAATAAAAGTGAGAAAATGCTAAAAATTCATTGTCCACAAAGCAATATACTAGAAGGGGGAAAAAGAAAAAGAAAAAACAAGAACAAAATATATTACATAATAAATAGAGAAAAAAGAACCCAAAACATAGTACTAGATTGGTAGCTCAAGGAAACAAACCTAAACTGGTATGAAATTTTTAGACCATTTTCATATAGTAAAATGATGGAAAAAAAAAAAAAAAAAAAAAAACCTCAAAAAACCACCAAAACATAGATCCAAAACCCAAATCTCATACCCATTCTCTCTCTCTCTCTCTTGGTCTCATCTGGTAAAGAACGAAATGGGAAGGGCCACAAGGGGATGGGTTTGGAAGAAGGGGAAAATGAGAGGGTATTTTTGCTGACATCCACACGAGACAAGAGAGAAAATGAGAGAGAGTCAGGAGTTTACCTTTGAGTCATAGAGGCAGACTTCATTGGGTGGAGAAGGAGACTTTAGCTATTGATGAGAGAGAGGCGGGAATCAAACAAAAATGGTGGGAAAGGAGAAGAAGAAGCGTGAAATAAACAAGAGAGAGAGAGAGAGAGAGAGAGAGAGAGAGAGAGAGAAAGTATAGAAAAAAACAATAAAGAAATAAATCGATTCGTGTACAGTGCATGGGGCGTTGCACTATACACAAACGGATGAGAATCCTATTTTAGCGGATGAATACATTATTTGATGTGTGGTGTTTTTTAAATTTTTCTTATTTATTCTAGTCAAAATGAAGATATACATCATCCAATGTGAGTGCTCTAAGGAGGTGCTAAAGTTGGTTAAAGTGAGGATTTTGATGTTGTAGAAATTGTTATTTGGTATTTTTTGTTGTTTAAAGATATGGGTTTTGGACGGTTAATAGAGTTTTGTAAGGATGATATGAAGCAAATTGGAGAAATGAAGGTTTTAGGGGTGATTTTCACAAGTTAGGGATGATGAACAGTGTATGGCAGAAAACTTCACTCGAGTGACCTCAAGCCCATTTGAGCGAAGTCAAGATCGAGCTTATCGCTTGAGTCATGCCTCGAGCGATCTTGGCTCAAGTGGGACGTTTGACACTGACTTAAGCATGGTGTCCAACAGACCATTTGGTAAAAAAAAGGGGGGGCGTGGGGAAGGAAAATTTTAATTAAAACGAAATTGACCTAATATAGCATGAGTGGAAGGAAAGACAGTACTTGAAAGTCAGGATAACATTTATCAAAATTAAAGAAACAAACAAACTCTAACCCTTTTGCAACTTGATTCTGGCAAAACCTCATTAAGGTCTTGAAAACCGTTGACCTCTTTGACAAAATCAATAACTAGTAGTGACTTGATTAAAGTAAGAAAAGATGTATTTGCAACATAAAAAACTAAATAATTGTATATTGAAGAAAAAAAAAAGGAAAAGAAAATATCAAAAAAAAAAATTCATGAGAAA
This sequence comes from Betula pendula, assembly GCA_900184695.1. Lineage (NCBI taxonomy): Eukaryota > Viridiplantae > Streptophyta > Magnoliopsida > Fagales > Betulaceae > Betula > Betula pendula. Next base: position 38,782 of record FXXK01000539.1, on the reverse strand, counting down.
CCAACCAACAAGTAATCACTAAAATAAATTATACATCAATTATTTGTTTTCAAGCCAAGTATTTGTACAACGCAAGAGAATAGACTTGCCAAAAGAATTGGTGTGTAATTTATTTTAGTGATCACTTGTTGCTTGGTTTCTTTTTTTTTTTTCTTTTCCTAATAATTTTTTTAATATACAGTTATCTAGTTTCTTATGTTGTACATACATCTTTTTGTACTTTAATCAAGCCACTAGCACTACCACTACCAGTGAGAGAGAGTAAATCATTTGTTTCTTTTAGTTAACTTTCTTTTCATGGAGGGTGATATCCTAATCTTTGGTCGTTACAAAAATTTTTGTTGTTACGAGATTTTTGGCATTACGAGATCTTCACACGTTACGAGGAGATGAAGGATTCTAAGCTTTTTTCAAATTTGGAGTATGCTTGTAATGGTTTAATTATTATATCATTCTTAACATTTATTTTGGAGCCTTACTCCTCACTCTATGGTTCTTAGTGGGCTTCATAGGTCACGTTTTGTTTAGGCTCATCAAGATAACCATATCAAGGAAGAGGAGGCGAGGCTCATGTATAGCACGTGGTAGCTATCACAGAGAGTCTTCCTCAAGACACTCAATTACGTCCAAGGCCTCCCCCTACCCCTAATAAAGATAGAGTTAGCGAAAAATCTAAGGTCATATCAAATTATTTCTTCTTGGGCAATAAAAGAAATATTCAAAATAACAATTTGTCTTCTTTGTACAAGTACGTAGTTAGAACTACTAATCCGATGTGCATAATAAACAGAAATGTACTAAACATGTGGATAAATTTTCAAGTTTGTAACGTTGTTACTCACAGTAGAGACATAGTTATTGCCTATGATGATGAGGAACAACTTTGTACGAAAAAATATCTCTTATTTGAAAGGAAAAGCTTACCACTTGTAGTATAGAGGTTCATTATTTTATTTTATTTTTAAATTTTAAATTTTAAATTTTTAATCTTTTAATAGTTTTCAAGTCCTCATCAACATTTTATTATTATTTTCTTTTTTTTGCAGGAGAGGATATCTTTTGATATTACGATACAAAAAATTGAAGTTGTAAATTTGAGAAATCTTGAAAGCGAAGCCATTAATACTCTTAATGTTGTGGTGTGGGACTCCTTCATCCGACAACACTACATCAACCCCAAATAGGTAGATTTTCTTTTATTTTTATGAGGGAAAATACTATTTCTCTTTGGGTGAGTGGCTAAAGAGTAGCATTGTTTTTCAAGCCAAGTATCTGTGCAACGCACAAGAATGTGCTCGCCAAAAGGATTGATGTGTAATTTATTTTAGTGACCACTTGTTGTTTGGTTTCTCATGAATTTTTTTTTTTCTTTTATTTTTTTCAGTATACAATTATTTAGTTTCTTATGTTGCAGATACATCTTTTTGTACTTTAATCAAGCCACTAACACTACCACTACCAATGAGAGAGAGTAAAGAAGAGATTTCCCTTTGGTTCTTATAGTTGACTTTCTTCTCTTGGATGGTGATGTCCTGATATTTGGCCGTTACAAAATATTTTTTCATTACGAGATGTTTTTTAGTGGGCTTCCTTGGTCACATTTTGCCTGTGTCCATCAAGACAACCATATCTAGGAAGAGGGGGGAGGGAGGGGATCTCGTATAGTGTGTGGTGGCCGTGGTGGAGAGTCTTTCTCAAGACAACAAGCCACTCAATTACCTCCAAGGCCTCCCCAACTCTTGATAGAGATAGAGTTGGCAAAAAATCGAAGATCATAACAAATTATTTCTTCTTGGGTAATATTCAAAATAATAATTTGTATTCTTTGTACAAGTATGTAGTTAGAATTACTAATCCAATTTGCATAGTAAACTGAAATGTAATAAACATGTGTATGAATTCCCAACTTTATAATATCGTTACTGACAGTAGAAACATAATTATTGCTTATGATGATAGTGAACAACTTTATACGAACAAATATCTTTTATTTGAAAGGAAAAGCTTCACACTTAAAGCAAAAAGGTTCATTATTTTCTTTTATTTTTACTCTTTTAATAGTTTTCATGTTTTCCTCAACGTTTTATTATAAAATTCTTTTTTGTATGAGAGAAAAATATTTTAATATTATGATACAAAAATTGGAGTTGTGAATTTAAAAAATATTGGAAGCAAAGTCGTTAATACTCATAATGTGGTGGAGCAGGACTCTCTCATCCATCAACACAACATCTACCCCCAACTAGGTAGATTTTTTTCTTTGGCTTATATAAGGGAAGAAACTTTTTCTCTTTGGGTGAGAGCCTAGAGAGTGGCCTTGTTCTCAAGCTAATTTACAAAAAATGGACCCTGTTCCAGGCGTTTAAGATGCTGGCGTTTGTTATAAACGCTAGCTTCAAAAAAATTGTTGGCGTATCGACAAAAACGTGGTTAAAAAAACCAAATTCCCTAGCGCATACAAAAACGCCAGGACAGGCGCCAGGAAAGTATGGCTGAATGTTCTGGCGTATGGCACATACGCCAGGAGACAATTCAATACGCCAGGAAGCAATCTTGAATTGTCCTGGCGCAGTGCCTTGCCTGGAATGATTTTTTTCAAATACTTATAAGTATTTGTGCAACGCATGAGAACAAGCTCGCCAAATGGAGTGATCACTTGTTGTTTGGTTTCTCATGATTTTTTTTTTCTTCTTTTTTTTTTTTAATATACAGTTATCTAGTTTCTTATGTTGTAGATACATCTTTTTGTACTTCAATTAAGCCACTACCACCACTAGTGATAGAAAGTAATGAAGAGATTCCTCTTTGGTTCTTATAGTTGACTTTCTTTTCTTGGAGGGTGATGTTCTGATCTTTGGTTGTTACAAAATCTTTCGTCATTACGATATTTTTGGTTGTTACGAGATCTTTGCACATTATGAAGGGATGAAGGATTCTTAGCTTTTTCTATATTGGGAGCATGCTTGTAATGGTTTAGTTATTATATTCTTCTGGGTATTTAACTTTATGGTTCTTAGTAGGCTTCTTGAGTCACGTTTTGCATATGCCCATCAAGACAATCATATCAAGGGAGGGAAGGGGAGGGGGGCTTCCATATAACGCGCGGTGGCGATGGCGGAGAGTCTTCTGCAAGACAACAAGCCACTCAATTACCTCCAATGCCTCCTCTGCCCTTAATAGAGATAGAATTGGCAAAAAATTTAAGGTCATATCAAATTATTTCTTCTTGGACAATAGAAGAAATATTCAAAGTAATAATTGCATTCTTTGTACAAGTACATAATTAGAACTACTATTCTGAAGTGCATAGTAAACATAAATGTAAAAAACATGTGGATGAATTCTCAACTTCATAACAACATTATTGACAGTAGATACATAGTTATTGCCTATGATGATGGGGAACAATTTTATATGAACAAAGATTTCTTATTTGGAATGAAAAGCTTCCCACTTGTAGCAGAGAGGTTCATTCTTTTATTTTATTTTTTATTTTTTAATCTTTTAATAGTTTTCATGTTCTCCTCAACGTTTTAGTATGATATTCTTTTTTGCATGAGAGGAAAATCTTTTGATATTACAATACAAACAATTGGAGTTGTTTATTTGAGGAATCTTGGAAGTGAAGTTGTTAATCCTCTTAATATGGTGGTGCGAGACTCCCTCATTCGTCAACACGACAACTACCCCCAAATAAGTAGATTTTTTTTGTTTGTCTGAAGGAAGGCACTCTTTCTCTTTGGGTGAAAGGCTGGAGAGTGGCCTTATTTTCAAGCTAAGTATTTGTGCAACGCAAGAGAACAACCAAAAGGATTAGTGTGTAATTTATTTTAGTAATCACTTGTTGTTTCGTTTCTCATGATTTATTTTTTCTTTTCCTTTAAATTTTTTCAATATAAAGTTATCTAGTTTCTTATGTTGCTAATACATATTTTCTTACTTTAATCAAGCCACTACCAGTTTTTTATTTTGTTTGAGAGGTCAACGATTTCGAATACCTTTATGAGGTTTTGCTAGAATCATGATGCAAAAGGGTTAGAGTTTGTTTGTTGTTTTAGTTTTGATAAATGTTATCTTAACTTTCAAATACTATCTTTCCTTTCACTCATAGTATATTGGTCAATTTCATTTATAAACTTATTAATTTATTCTTGCTATTTATTTAATAGAATAGTTTTTGCATTGTCAAATTTATTGTTTTAATTTTTTTTAACAGATCCAAGAGGCTCTAATAGAACTTAGAGTTGAGGATAGGCATGACCAAAACTATCGGATCACCGGTTTATCCATGGAGACCGCAAAAAACTTGTTGTGCGTATCGATATTTATGTTCCCTACCATCTTCCCATAATTTGGTAATATTTGAAATAAACTTTCTATTTGATATTGTTTGTTTATTCTTCTAGGTTTACATGGAAAATTAAACGTTACGAGCCNAGGGAGATATTGTTAAGTTCTACATCATAAAACATGGTATTGAAATTAAATATAGAAATTTGCCATGTTAAAAGGTAGGTAAAAAGGCTTTTTTGCCAATGGAGGTAAAGACATAATTATATCATTTGTCATTGGATGAGTATTCCTTATACTATGTAGATATGAATGGTAGTTTCAGTTGAATTCATGTTTGCATTGTTTTAAAGGATCAGAGGTACTCTAAGGCGTTGGATTCGAGCAAGGTTACTTCTTTACTGAAGACTTACCCTCCTCATAAAAGAATTGAAGATAGTCAGGTTTATTTGTATTAGTTTTGTCCTCAACTAAGTCTGTTGTTTGGTTTTTCTATTATATTTCTCTTTTTATTTATATGCAATGGAGGTTTTTTGTCCCCTCATGCCATAGAAGATTTATTATTGTATTTGATGGGCTTTTATGTAGGCATTTGTCCTAGTTATATCATATAATTTAATGCATTTTTTTAATAGTTGTTTGCTTACAAACTTGATGTCAAATTGTTAATTCTTGGTACCTTGTGGCGTAGGTTTGTCCTTTTTGTTCCATTTCATTAGGAAATGTTGGTTCGAGTTTGAACATTATTCTTGTATTAGATTAATAGTTTAATAGTTGTTTGTGGACTTTGTATAAGATGTTTAATTTGTTGCTACAATTTGGATATTTTAGGATTGTTCCACACTTCTTCAACCTTTCATAAAGTTTTTATAGCTTTATTTATTGACATGAGATGTTGATTTTATTTATTAGTATTGAAATAAATGCTTAATTTTGATCATCAAAGAATTCAATTATATGTTTACATGGTACAACTGAAAGTTTTCACCCACCCTTCATATTCTAACGTGTTCATTTTTTTGTCCTTTCAGATGTTTGGTGGCAAATATGAAGATCTTAATTTGAACAAGTTTGGAATCAAAACAATTAACACACTCGCTTTAGTTGATGCTCACATTCCTCCAGAACCAAATGTATTATATATGTATTTGCTTTTGGTTCTTTTATTCTGTCACCTTATGAGTCTCAATAATGTTATACTGAATAATGTTATTTGTATTGTGTAACTGAAATATCATGATCATATAGGCATAGAAAAGGTTTGCTAGCCCACATGTGGACAGTGGGGCATGACCAATAAGGTATTTTTAAAACTAGAATGATTTATTTGTCCATTTAAATAAATTTGTATAAAATGCCTAATAGTCTTGGTCCAAATGTCATTTACTTCCCCTATATGTTTTTATTATGTATCTTTTTATTGTAGAAAATAGTCAATGGTGGAAAGATTAACACTTGGATTTGCATAATTATTTCAGAGAATGTGACACAACAAATGGCTAATGATTTTTGCGATGAACTTGTTAGAATGTGTGAGACTTGTGGGATAGTATGAAATTGAAATATTTGTATTCATCGGTAGCCATATTTGGCAATGGTTCTATTTCCTTAAACATTGATTATGAGTTTTATGCAGAAATTTAATCTCACTCCTCTAAATATTATTTTATAGCCCAAACACATGGGAGTGGAGGAAGAATTAAGAAGTCCGTACCGTGTTGCCATGGATAAGGGAAAACAGCTTGACCTACTTATCGGTGGTTTGCTTAATTTTAGAGTGTCTTTTTATAGTAGGAAACTTGATCAGTTAATTAACCATATTTACTGCATCTGGAAACTAATTTTGGTCTTGGAGTCCCCATTCCTAAATATTTTAATTTCTTTTGCAAGTGATTTGAAATGGAATTGTGAGACATAATTTTGACTTGTTTCCTAGTTTTACATTGAAAAACTTGTGCTCAAAGCCAAAAGTAAATATTTCCAAAATTTGGTGATGAAAATAAATGTCAATGTGGGAGGAAGGAATACTACCATATTATATGAGGCTATTCCTATAGTGACATACATGTATACAATAATTTTTTGTGCTAATATTATCCATCCTAGTTCAAAAGATTGTTCAAGCCCATCAATGGTGGTATGTTATCTATTGGAGTTATGTTTCTTCCATACTTGTATGTTTGGTTCAAATATTTTGCATAACATGATAATTTCCTAGGTAGTTTGGTCGCAACCATGGATTGGCAAAAAATGACAAGGTATGTTAGTAAGGTTTCTGCTCAAGCCCCTCGTCAAGAGTTGATATAAGATATGTTTCTCGAGTATCAAGTATGATTGAGCCTCTCTTTGTGTATGTCTCTCTTTGTTTTCACAATTATTTTCTTATTCTAAGTGGTTGAAATTATGGTTGGGTATTAGGATCCTGCCAGTGGGACACAATTTGGTCCATGGCTATTTTTCTTTTAATTTGGGAACTACTCAATTCTTTTAAGGGAGCAAATGATGTAAAGCTTCCAAAATGCATAATATTTTATAGGTATTGTAATATTATCTTGTTACTGCTTTCTAGATACATTTTCTTACTATTTACAAACATATCTATTATTTGGGTAAAGAGCAATTCGATCAAGTTTTGAATTATGAACTAATTAAGATCTGTGAGGTGAATCTGCTTTGCTGGATTATGAATTTTTTAGTCTTTTGTCCCCCCTTCTCCTTTTACCCTCTCTTTGTGCATCATTGGGTTGAAGTTGAAATATACTTGGGTCATACTTGTCCACCTTACCTATTTAACGTTTTCTTCTTAGGCATGTATCTCTGTGGAACAAGGCTATCACCCTCCGGTGACTATTGTTGTGATTCAGAAACGTCATCACACAAGATTGTTTGCATGTGATATTGATGGTAGTGTTGGAAACACAAAAGACTGTGGTTTATTTTCATTTGATTTCCCATTCTTTTGACAAAAATGTGTGATTTTTCTTCGAATTATACATGTAAATTAGGGCATGTGCAGGCTTGCACAAACTTATATTTGGACATAGGTATATACCATTGCGTGATTATTGTCTTATTTGTATGAAATTTTCATTTATTTTTTGTTTGATTTGGCAGTGGCCCCTGTGTTATATGCTCATAACGCAGCATATTCATGAGCTCGGTCATATATTGATCTTATCCCCAAATACTGGTTCAAGTTTCATTTTATGGGAGATTGAGGACAATGAGTGTAATAGGAAAATCGGGTTTAGTAGAAAAAATCCAAACCAACAAGAGTGTAAATTTACAAATGTGGACAAAAGATTACAGAAGGGTTATTAACAAGGGTATTAAATGAATAAATTAAGTTAACTCCCGTCGAATTAGAAAAAAAAAAAATGTTAATTCATGATTTGTGCATTGAAATATATTTTTCTTTAGACAAGAAAGTTTCATTTTTTTTTTTTCTAATGTGATACGAGCCCTATGTAGTATGTTATAGAATTAACTTTACTATAGTGTTTAACAAAAGAGGACACATGCAACGTATAGTATGAAATTCATGAAAAGTTATGAGATGTTATAGAAAGTTAGTTATCAAATGTTGAGAAAGAAAAGTTATGAGAATATGTATGGCCTACGGTAATAGAGATAAATGTAATAGAACTGGTACCAGGTAATTAAATGAATAAATAAAAGGATAGCATGACGCATCACACTGAAGGACGGTTACACAAAAGTGTGGGCTATTATCTTGTGATTCCTTTCTTAAGTGTGCCACTCATGACGACGGTCTGGTGTTCGGTCATGGTTGATTGAGGAAGCGTTTCCATTGTATAGTAAGCACATCTTATGGGCCATAAGATGTGCTTAGATATCCTATGGGGTGTGTCAACCTAGATCGTACAAGGATAAATGTACAAGTATAGCCAATAGAAAGAGTTAGAAAAGAAAGTATTTTATTTTACTTTAAACAATTTAAAGCTTTATTATGCATGCAAAGAAGTAAGCTCCCTTCTCTACGTTTAAGATAATGAGAATGTTATTTTATTTTTCCATCCGAACAAATGTACAGTTTTGATTATAAACTATTTTATTTCATAATGATATATTATTTACTCAAAATGATATTTTTACACATTCGTTTCAATACATATATATATACACACACACACAGAGAAAAATTTTCAGAGTAAAGGATGGCAAACATCACACATTATTTTAAAATGTTATTTATTCCACCTATAAAATGTTATAAGCAAAATACATTTTACCCCCCCTCCGAAGTATCTCATGTCAGCAAAAAATATCATTCGTCCATTTGTCTGTCTCTTTGGACAGAAACTAGGTCACGTGCCACGTACGTGACTTTTTTTTTTGTCCAAACTCTCGAAAATGCCTTAGGGGATAAAGTGTTACAAAAAAATACAAAGACCTCATTTGGTACGCGGAATGAGTATTTCATTAGGAAAATGAATAGCTATTACTAGAATATAAGATTGTGGAATGTAATAGTTATTTATATCTTTTAGTTCGGTAAACACATATGGTCTAATTGGAATTGAATCACAATTACTAAAAAAATTCTACTTTATTTCTTATTACTAAAAAATAAAAAACTTGTTTGGTTGAAATTTAGTGGGTGTCCGGCCACCCACTAAAGAAGCCGAGGGTGGCGCAGCACCCCCAATAAGAATCGGGGGTGGTCGCACCACCCCGGTTTCTTTAGTGGGTGTCAATGGGTGGCCAGACACCCACTGCATTTCAAAAAAAAAAATTAATTCCTTTTTTTTTTTAAGTTTTAAAAAATAAAAATATTAAAAAAAATGAGTTTGTGTTTTTTTGGAAAATGTAGTCTATTCCTTCAGGAATAGTCATTCCTCTTATTTTTTAGAGGAATATGTATTCCTATTCGTAAGGGAATAATTTCCTAGGCTATAATCAAGCTGAGTTGATCTGAGCTTTACAATTTCAAGACTGGCTTGTTTATGAGGATACATATTCGAGCGGAACTATGAAATGTGTGTTCAAGACTGACTCGTGAAAAGTTTGGGCGAGCTCGAGCCCATTGATAATGCAATTCGAGCTCAAGCTAGGCTATTAAATTTTTTAATGTGTGATCCGAGCAAAGTTCAAGTCCGACTTTGTGAACAACCGCTATACATTTATCTAAAATTTAAATATATAATATGTAACTATATAAAGCATAATATACAATATAGTATATAACTATAGTTTATAGGTAACAAATTAACAGAATATTATTATATATAACTATTGAGTAGAAACTATAGTATAAGTATAATGTGAGCAAATAGTAAGTCTAGTATACTATATATAACTAATTAACTATATTATAAGTATTAAATATAACTATTGTTAATCATGTATGATGTGTCATATATATAATTTTTATAGTTATATATTAACTATTCAATATAGTTATATTGTTATATACTAACTATATATTAATAACTTAATATGTTAGTTTGTAAACTAACTAGTTAGTATGTTAATAATAGATATACACACCTTGATCCATGCATTCATGGTAATACTACTATATATCAAAGTATTATAATTAATATGAAATATTATATTTACTTAATTAGTATAGTTAGTTACTTAGGAATTAACTATATATATATATTAATCAAAGTGATCTATATACTATAGATAACTACTTAACTATATTTACATAGTTAGTTAGTTTCTTAGTAATATTAAGTTAATTAGTATATATTAACCTACTAGGCTTGCGAGCTCTAAAAAAGTCGGGTGAGCCAGTTCGGTCGAGCCTTAAATGAGCTAGGCTCGTGAGCCTCTATCGAGTTCTGTCAGGCAAGTTGGGTATGTATCATTTACTAATTGAGTGGGTTTTTACAGTAACGAGTGGGTTTGTATAGTACCGAGCTCGAGCTCGGGTCAGATTTTACCGAGTGAGTATCGAACAGACTGGTTTATTTACAGCCCTAGTTACTCTCATAGAGTAAATATTCCAAGTAATAGGTCCTTACCAAATAAAAGAATAGTTATTTCAAAAGGAATAGCCATTCCATTCCAGAGGTCTATTCCGCAAACTAAATCAGACCTAAATTTTTTTTGTTTAGCTAATAAAAAAAGAGGGGGTGGTTGTCGATTCGTGGTGGAAGGGGTGACCTGCGAGCGCCCCCCCAAAAAAACGAGGGTGGCTGCACGCCACTCTAGAGTTGGGGGCAACGTGCCACCTCTAGCTAGGGAAGTTGGGATAGCCGCGCACCACCCCAAATCTAGGCTAAGGGTGGCGTGCAACCACCCCAACTCTAAGGTGGCCCGCAAGCCACCCCAAAGGTGGCTAGTTGGCACACAGCCACCCCCATGAGTTGGGGGTGGCTCACTGCCACCTAGTAGCTTTTGAGGGTGGCTCGCAGGCCACCCCCTCCACCACACGTTGGTTGCCACCCCTTCTTTTTTAATATATATATTTTTTTAAAAAAAATTCTTTAGTTTTTTTTAACACTTTATCCCTCTAAGGACATTTTCGAGAGTTTGGACAAGAAAAAGTCACGTGCGTGGCACATGACCTGGTTTCTGTCCAAAGAGACGGACAAAATGGACGCTAACGTGAGATACTTCCAAAGGGGTCGATCGTCACTTTTTGAACATTGGAGGTTAAAACGTAAATGGTTAGATATTTCCGAGGGGAGGGGTAAAATGTATTTTGCTCAAATATTATTTATAGAGGATGCTGATTTAAGGGACGAGCAGCCAGAGCAGAGGGTAGATGCTATCCCCGAGGGCATTTTGAGTGTACAAATTTTTTGTCTGACTTGGGATTTATAGCTTGATGTGACATGCATGCACAGTTACACGGTAGATGATGCCACATGTTGTTATGTATTGATTTGTAATTATGGTTTAGACTTGGTATGTAATTTAAGTGGTAAATTTATGATCTTAAGGTATGGAATTATGTTTATGACTTAGAGCTCTGGTGATATTTTGCGTTGATGATTATAGTTTCAAAAAACACAATTGGAGCAAAATTCTGCTGCATTAATGGTATTTACCCATGTTATGTGCATACAAATGAGAATAAAAGAGTGAGTTTGTAGCGCATTCAATTATTTAAAGGAAGGAAAACTTGGGGGGTGGTTACATCAAGGGTCTTGGATGCTTTGTATGTAAAAAT